>CAJNOL010002853.1:0-30551 GCA_905250125.1 Rotaria sordida | reverse complement strand
ACTTTTACTTTATCTGATTTAACTATTCACCTGAGTGTGTAATTGTACCCAGGCCGTTATTCAAGTCTGGGCTGGTTGCCCTTCGAGGAGTTCTGCAAGGAACTTTTCAAAAGTTCATTTTACTCTACCGTCACATAAAGTGCCAAAGTATATATAGTATTGAAAATATTTCACAAACTTTAGAAAAAAACAGGGCACGACATGGTCTCTGTCCTAACGTATTTCATTTGTTAAGAAAGTGATATGAATAAGAACAAATTTGTAGGTAAGATTTAAATAAATTATTTGCATGATTTATTTTCCAAAAAAAATCGTGGAACATGAGGTTTTTCACACCTAAGTCATTGATTAAAACCGTTTTTCTTTGAAAAAGGGACACAACTATTTTAACTGGCTTCGTAGTGGTCCTATAATTCCTATATTTTAAAAACAGATCCTATGATGGATTATATTTCAAGCTTTTTTCCTATATTTCTATATTTTTTTTGAAAAACTAGAGCTTTTTTTGAAAAGAGTCACATATTTCTTGACAAAGTGCATTGTAGGTGGTACAAATATTGTCACTGATGTTTATAACATAACGCACAGATGGTTATGATAATATATATACGCTCTGATGTAAAAAAGAACAGTATGAAGAAAGCACTATTAAGTAATTTCAATACGTCTTTTTTAAAACAGGAAATAGCACTTGTAAGTGACCCTTTTTAAGTGACTTTTCGTACTTTTTGACCAAAAAGTACTCCTAAGTACTATTGAAAGTGTTAAAAAAATACTAAAACTCATCAGGAAGAGTGAATAATGGTAAAAAAATTCAATTTATCTTGCTATATTAATATTAAAAGCACTTAATAGTGTTCTGTTAGACTTTTTTACATGAGTAAAATAAGTCAATTTTTTTTACTATGTTTCACTTTTTCTAGTGAATTTTAGTACTTTTCATACATTTAGTAGTACTTAATAGTATTTTTGTCGTACTTTTTAGACTCCTAAAAGTAATAAAAAGTACTTTTTTAGTCAAAAAGTATGTGAAGTCACTTAAAAAGGTTCAGTTATAAGTACTATTTCCTGTTAAAAAAAAACTATTGAAAGTATTTAATAGTCATTTTTTTGGGTAAAAATTTTTACATGGGCTGTGGTCAAAATCGAAATTCATCCAAATTTAAAACTTGTCCAGTCAAAATGAAACTGTTAATTTTCTCCAGATTGAGTTCAAATTTAAATTTCGTCGACTACAATGTCAGTCAAAATTGCAATTTCAATTCTAACTAAACTAAATTATTTTTTTTATGATCAGCAGGAAAAGATGATGACAGACAACAAAATTAAAGTTGCAACAATTTTTCTTTGTTACACAAAATTTATTAACAAAGATCATATGAGAGTGTAGTTGAAATACGGATCTCGCTCTCATCCTCATTCACATCCAAAATTAAACAGTCATACTCCAGAAATAACCCAGATCCGTACTCGTCTTCACATACTGACTTTCTACATAAAGATTGTAACAAACCTGAAGCTTTGGGATTCGACATTATTTAGTCTGAATTGGAGATTAGAATTGGGTTCAGATTTAATTTCTAATGACTTACCTCTCAAAGAGTTTCATAAAATTAGATGGCATCAACAATTATCTACTTTAGTAGAGGTGCAGCACAGTCAGAAAAAGATTTTATGATTTAGAGCCAAACCTTTGGCATTTGGATTTGGTTCTGGAAAAAAAATGATGTAGATAGTTTGCGTTCTGATCAAGGTCAGTAAATCGCAAATAGTCTATGTGAATTTGATCCAATGATAATTCTATGTTCCAAATTCAAATAAAAATTCAAACCTTAGCTCGAAATACAAATACGAATCGAATTCCAAGGTTCCTGACCTCAAATCCTAAATCTATTCTTGCTTGATCTCATCCTAACTCTAGACTCACACCTAGTCATATTATGGACTTTCAGAATTAAGCGTTCTCAATCATATACATTTTTATTGTTATCATAATTTTACTTTTTCCTATTCATTAAAACAAATTTCAATTTTGACTAGAGGAATTTAAAATTTGACCGAATTTTAATTTTGACTATAACACATATTTTGATTGTATACTTTCAAGTATGTTAAATACTATAATAATACTGAAAGAATATATAAATTAAATTGTATAAAGCAAAAACAATAGGTTTTTTTTATCCTTGTTCCATTTGAATTTTTTTATATTTAGGTGAACACATACGTGTAGAACAGTTTAAAAGAAATCGAACATGAGCTAACCTTGTTTTATCCTTTTTTGTAAGGAAAAGATTGTTATTTCACTGTTTTTCACAATTCGAATGTATTTTTAGTTTAGCTCATCCAATACATATTGAAAGAATTTGTCTGTCATTTGCAATGTTGTTGCAGCATTTTTCAGGACTCAAAAAGTTTTTTGCTTATAGAAAATCAGTGTCCTATATATTTCCTATATAGTTAAAGAGAATATTATATACATAATGCTTTTTAATTCCTATATATTTCTATATTTTCGTCACGTGGTGCTACGAAGCCAACCATTTAATTATTGAAAAACGATTGAAATTTAGTATTTCAGATGTAAAAGTAATGAAATCAATCTAATAATTTTTTGTTAGCTAAATTATCGAGATCACGAAACGGAAATGATGCAAAAATAATGAAAGTCACATAATGATATAGTTTTGCTAAGTAATTATAATAATGGAATGAAAATTATGCATAACTGATGGAACTAATGCAATGATTTTCGTTTTCCTGAACAATCAAAATCATGTAATAAAAATGATGCAGAAAAAACGAAAGTAATCCAATGATTTTAATTTTTAGAAATAACCAAAGTCACATAATGAGAATGTTGTCAAATTAATGAAACTAATGGAATTATTTTGATGTTTCTAAAATAACTAAAAACATGAAATATTTTGTATGAAGATTTAAAAAATAATCATTTAAATGAAGTTTCTTTGATTTTTAAGTTCCCTTGGTATTTAGCGGGAATTTTGTCTTTTTAAAAACAGCACCTCTCTTGTCAGTCTCTTCCATGTTCACATCCGACATTGTATCGATTTGAGCATTATATATTACATCTAAACCAAAAGCTTTCTCATCGGTAAAAAGTCGCCTCTCGGTATCATGTTTGGTGCAATTATTCAACACTCAATTTGTGTATTCAACCCTCTTCTGTTTTTGAAGATTAATCAGTTCTGGTTACTTAATCTTTTTGTACAGGAATAACGACCAAGATTTCCACGTTATATTCGCTGTACAATTGTTCCTGAAATATTGATGTCAACAGCTAATCTTCTTGTTGGCATCCGTTTCTTCTGACCTAGGCGCTATCTAACCTTCGAGATAATGACTTATATGTGGGAGGGCAACTTAAAAAGTTGGTAAATTGATACAACGTAGATTATTTAGCATGCGTAAATCATGCACACTCATAATACCTATGTATGCTGCTACATATGGATGCATATGTTTGACAATTCGTCCGTATTTTTCCGATTGGCATAATAATGGCACAAATATTATAGGCCAGATTTTGTGTACTATTACAAAAGGAATATTAAGCTGACTTAAGTCGGGAGATGTTATCGCGGTAGATCGAGGCTTTCAACGTATTCTCGATCGTATATGCTGTCTTAGTTTCAACGTGTATATGCTATCTTTTCTGTCAAGGAGCGAAAAAAGATACAACAACTGAAGTAAATCAAAATAGAATCATAGCAAAGATTCACTGGATCATAGAAAGCGTCAACGGAAGAATGAAATGATTAAAATATTTTTGATCGAATCATACTGAACTTATCTCTGCCTTATGTCGATGACCATCTTCGAATCGTTTGTACAATTATAAATACCTATCATTCACAATGTATTCATGATAACATCAAAGATGATGACATTGCTCGAATGATACTCGAACCAGAGCATAAAAAACCGTTCTCAAAACTAAACTCGATGATAAAGAATTTCAAATAACGAAGAATTAAGAAAGAATGCAAGGTACCAAACCAACGCCTAATTTTCATAGGAGTTCTCCGACACGGTTGATAGAACTGACACTTGCCATATTTTACCTAAACCAAGCTAAAAGCTCATACGAATGAACATATCAATGAGGATGGATTTTATGAAATTATCATGTCAACACAAATAAATAATTTACTAAAAGGAAAAATCCAATTGAAACAGTCGAACAGAAAAGTGTACAATGCTATTATCCAGTACACTCATCATATTGTTCTAGAATGGTGTTGGCAATGTTCTTATGGAAAAGTCATGATTGACGCCTGTAGCCATGCGATATCAATTCGTTAGTATTTAGACTTGGCACATTATAATACCTCAAAAGTAAAACAATTGTCAAGCAACTATATTAAATTTTTCAAAGATGCATTATATATGCTTTCCAATAACGATGACAGCAATGATGATTAAACCTTCTATAGTCTTGCATAAAATTAAATTTCACAGTTATTCGCAACCTCGTGTAAATACACGCATATTATTAATCCATGCGAAGTATTATTAAAACACAACTCACTTATTTCAATTGATTGTTTTTTTCCTCGCCATTAATCTAGTCAAAGAACCAAAGTGCGGCGTTCTCATTCAGAATGGAAAAGGATCACAGAAGCTTACAACATTTTATGAAAAAATTCTTTTACAAAAACCTATAAAAATAAAAAAAAAATAATAAAATCTTTAAATAATAAAGGAAGTTGATAGAACTTCTTAAAAGTTAAAAACGAAACAAATAAAAAATCTCGCACAAACATTTAAATCAGCTTGGTTTCATCTAACTGTGTGTGACACTGATCATTCCGATCTTAGTGAAAAATATTCAAGCAACCGTCAGTTTCGGTGAAAACTTCTATTTTTTCAAGTTTTTGAATGAGACTAGATATTCTTCGTTTTGATCGAGCTCTTCTGGTTTATGCACAGTTAGAAGAAATCAAGCTAAGCAGTTTACAATAAAATTTTTGTAGAATCTTATAGGTTTCTCGTAGAGAAAAATCCTCATCATTTTCAGCGACACCTCTGTCTTGATACATGCCTATCTTTTTTAAAAAGAATTTTGGTGCATTACAACCACCTGATTATTTCTAGTTATCTCATTAGATAGAATACAAAGCAGCATAGCTTCTTGAGAAGATACACAACAACATCGATCATAGTGACCTCCAAACTAGTGACCACAAACTCTGATTGGTTTACTACTTCATAGTTAAATATCGGGATGAATCATTATGTAAGATGAAAACGTTTGAAATGTTTCTAAAATTTAAAAAAAACCAAGATGAACTTGTCTTCATCATTATGATATTTAAAAACATGTTCTAATTTTCACGAACTCCTCGCTGTGATTTCTTCAAACAAAACTCTCTCAATCAATATATTTCAAACAGCAAGAAATTTCAGATTTGTAACTCCTTACAAATTGAATTTTAAGACATTGATTAAAAAAATAAATAGACTCTATTTTCATATTGTCGAAGACTATTGAAATGGCCCGTTGTCTGAATGATTCTAAGAAAAAATGCATTTGGACATACACATCAATTTCGTAGAACAAATTTTTCCCAGAAAATCTTTTTGTTTTTTCTGCTTATTAATCTGACGTTCATATTGAGTTTAACTCGATCTTTTCTGAGAAAAGTCGAAAATAGCTTTTATAGACGGTGCTACGAATTTCTCTGGCTTCGTGCTTTTTTTTAGAAAAAAATCAAATTCAATCCAAAATGAACTTCAGATTCATGAATAGAAAAAACAAGAGAATTTTCTGAGGAAAAATCTATTCAATGAAAGTGGTGCACATATTAAAATACATTTTTCCTTAGAATCACTATATCACGGATCAATAGTCATTCTTTCTAAATAAATCAAGCATATGTTCAGAAAAAAAAAACTAGAAATGACGAAAATCTTGATCATTGACTTTTTCTCATATCTTTTAAAGACGAAAATGATTAATTGGCGACAATTATACAATGAATCACAGGCTATTCAACCTGAAGATACGAATATTTCAACTGAAGTGATTATTTGATTTTTTAAATAAATTCTAATATAATTTTTAACTATCATCACTAGCGTGTTAATCGTTTGGTAAATATATATAAAAATGATATGATTGAACAAGATCTTCATCAATATGCTCAACGTTTATCTAACTTTGTTCGTTGTTGTCGAACATGTACATCAAAAAGTTATGTAAGATATTTACTTTTTTAAAGAAGTACCTATCTATCATAATTGTTAGGCGACATATAAATGGCTTGATACATATATATCAGGAAATAAAAATCTTTTTGATTTTCATTTATCAGGGTAAATGATTTCTTTTTTAATTGATTTATATCGACGTAGTATTATTTAGACGATCAGTATCTGCTTTAGTTTATTATTGGAATAAAACTTTATTAAAACAATGTAATGAACGTGGTCAATTGTCTGATTTGTAAGTAAAGATAACAAATACGTTGTATCGAAAATATTCTTTTCATTATTTTAGTAAACAAAATAAAGATGGTATGAAATTAATTATTTTCATAAGACCTATCTCCTGGTTTTTTTTAGATACGTTTTCCATTTCACTATTATCGAATATTGATGAAAATATTAGCATAAGAAAACATATTTTAACATCTCTTCTTCCTAATTTCATTAATCAATTGATTACTAGGTAATAGACAATAGAAAATATTTTTGAATAAAAAGATTTATTTAAGATTTCAGATGTATTATACATATCGACAAGCTCAAAATTATTCTTTATCCATTCAAGTTCATAGTCAACCGATGAAATCATTTCGATTTCTATTTCAAGTATTTTAATAAATTTTCATTTTAATCTTGTGAGTTTTTTTTTTCTTCTCTTTAGACAAATATCTCAACAGTATTTATATGTTTTATATATGATGATAATAATCTTCATCAATTATTTTGGACATTTCGTCATTTAATTACAATATTTAATTGGCCATTAACAACGAAAATCTTTTCAAATCGATCATTTCAAACATGTTCAATATTTGAACGAATAATGGCGAATTATCTTGGTTTTATTGATTTATCTACATTAAATCTAAATCAAACTGATCTCTTTTGTGTAAGTGAATATTATTGAAGAAAATATTTTTATTCTTTTTGTGTTGTTAGTATCTTTATCGATGTTTAAAAACATGTCATCAAAATGGACCGATTATTTTTCTTTTTGATTATTCAACTATTTTCAAACCAACATTTTGTGATTATTATTTAATGTCTTTTCTATGTGATTTAATTCGATTTGGTAGTTACTATTCTTTGAATCGATTTAAAAAAACAATTAATTTATTTTTAGATTTATCAATACCAGATTTGATTATAATTCCAACTCGTTTATATAAATCATATTTATCATTTAGTCAACCATATTTATTTAAAGTAATATTAATTTTGTATATCTAGAGTATTATTATGTATTTTAAATGGATAGGAATTACTTGAATCTTTTATTAAAAAAATAAATATTCAAAAACAATTTTGTGAAGTGATAAAAAGTGAACAACAAAAACTTGTTTATAAATTTATTGATTGTATCTTTTTACATCTTGTATATGGTATGTAATCAATAGTGATAAATTCTAAAAACGTAATCGTTAATTATTCTTGTCGAGAGCATAGTTGAAAGAACAATGATCTATTTTTTTCCAAATCTTATAACTATATTCATAGTTTAAAGACGAAGATTTTTGAAATTATTGAACAAATGTAGAATATTCATTGTTGGGCTACAGTTGCAATTCCGAGTAATACCAATCTGTTAAGGAAATACTAGAAAGAAAGTTTGAGTAAGAAAAACATATTCGTAAGCTTCTTATCAAGATAATTTCTTTCTGCTCTGAAAATTTGATACCAAAACAATAATATGCTGATCAAGATTGTCAGATCTTCTGAAATGGTAGGAAACATTTAGAAATTTTTCATTTTTTTCAACTTTCCAAATTTCAAGTTATTTCCGAGTTCTTATATTTTGCTAAATTCGAACTTTCATGAGTTCGATTATAACTTAAAAATTAATTCTTTCCAACACTTCATACATCTTTGTTATATTACTGTAATCATATACAGTACTAAGCGTTGAGACTACAAACAGTACACGCTTGCTTGAATCTAAAGCCTATCAGGACTCAACTGAACAGGCTGTGCTATTTAAAAAAGCCATTTGAACAAACAATTTCGCCAATATAAACTGAACTTTAAGTTCAAGAAAGAACTTTTTCACATGATAATTCTAACATGTTAAGCTGAATTAGATTCAGCCGTAAATGATGAATTGAAAAATTTGAATACAACTAGAAGTAAAATTGACGAAGAGAAAAAATCTATGCCACTAACAATTTTCACATAAAATGCTGATAGAACAAAACATATTCCAATAAAAAAAAAAGACAATATATGTACTTAAACGTCAAAGAATTACTTTCTGGAATTGATATTAAAGAAAAACGTTTTTAGATACAAATAAACTCGTTTCAACTGCAATTGAATTTCAACATATAATTGCTTGCATTGAACTATGTCAAATACCAATCAATATGGTTTGTTCATATTTAAATGAAATATACATTTCTATATATATATATATACCTTTTATCCTATAATATTAGTCACCAACAGTAGAAACTATTTATAATACTCTTCAAACTATTCTGAAAACATGTCCATTTATTATAACGGACAATCATAAATGGAATGAAATAACTCAACCATATATTGAAGAATATTATTTAAAATTAGATAAAAATAATTCTAAATCAAAATTAATCTCAATAATACGAAAAGAATATTTTCTGGATATTTTAGCAGGTAATTTAATTTTTAATTAAATATTATGAATTCATTGTTTGTTCTTATTTTGAGCATTATCAATTCTATCAAAAGTTCAACATAGTGAAAATATTTCACGTGTATTTGAATTTGACATATTTAATCAAATAACATTTCTTCTATTTACATTTGGTAATAAACAATATTTAAACATACGTTCATGTCAAAATCTTAATCAAATCATTCAACAAATAATTCAACATTGTCAATTAAGAAATTATATTTCAACAGTAACAACTATACTTTTTAAAATAAAATGAATTAATTGACGAGATTGTTGTTGTTTTTTTGTTGTTGTTGATTAGACTTATATTCCACAAAAATCAATGCGTTTTCGTGATACTATTTTATCAGATCATGAATGGAGTGATGATAATGATGATGTAATAGATGGTGAATTTATTGATCATGATAATGATGATGACGATGATGATGATGATGATGGAATTATCATAAGTGATTTATCAAATAATATTTCCGAAACAATGAAATCATCCTATCGAGTAAGAAAATTCATTTAAAAAAAAAGTAAATCTTTATTTAATTAATCTTGAAATTTTAAGATTAATTATCAAGAATATTATTTTCAAATGAAATTTTTTGCTAAATTATTTGGTTCTTATATTGAAGCAATTGTTTATATATTAAAATATCATATTGATAAACAAATGAAATCTTTTACATTAGAACAATTCAATTTTAATCAATCGTTCTATTTTCGTAAGAAAGATTTTTTTATTAATATTTATTGCAAATAATTAAATATTTTCTAGATGAAACATCTTATCTAATTTCTAATGATATACTTTCATTTGTACGTCGAGCATATGCATATCGATCAATAGAACAGTTCAATACAGTCGATGAAATACTGATGCTTTTTGAACCAACAGATGATAATATAAATCCATTATTAATAGATAATCTTGTATCACTTCATGATGAATTTGTTAAACTATTAAATTGTTGTTGTATTTAACTTTAACACAAGAAAAAAACCACACTATGAAAAATTATGTTTTGGATCAACTAGGTTTTTTTTTCTTCTTAGATAAGAATTTTCAAAAAAAAAAGTGGAGGAAAATAGGAATATCAATGATTTAATACCTAAGATTTTTTGAAAAATTAAATAATTATTTTAAAAGAAACTTCATTACAAAGATTTATAATTGAGTTTCTACGCAATTGTTTCATGACGACTATCTGTTAACTATGTATATTTAATGATTGACGTAAGCATATGTTTGATTACGCAAAATGTCGAAAGAAAAACTATGCAATTAATATAATAACTTTATTTATGTTAGAATATGTGTTTCTGTCATATGTGGACTTTGCTTACTAGACATTATTTGTCATACATTAGGATTATATCCTATGATCTAACGAGGAAAGTCTTCCAACTGATTAATTGCGTTGGAATCTGAACTATGTGCATTCTACAGACTCTAATGAGCTACAAACACTTTGAAAAGAGTTCGAGCTTTCAACTAACTACTGCTGAGATACTGAATTTTTTACGTTTTTTTTTTAAGTCAATACTTTGGTCATCCTCAGGAACGCTAGGATTTCAAGCTTTGCACAGAGACAGATTGTAACTAGAATAGTTTATTTTGAAAATTTCTAGTCTTTTGATTTACTCTTTTCCTAAAATAATGAACACCAACTCTGCTGGTGCATATGAGAATAGAGTGACAGACAAGCTATTATTATAGCTATATTTTATGCTAGGAGAAACAAAAATATCTGACACTTTCACAATACATTGTTCTTGTTAAGATCTGTTTCTATGCAAAGCTTCAAGTCAAAATTCGAAACGGAATTTTTTCAGTATTTTCGAGAAGGACAACGGCAATTAATTAACAAAATACCCAGCAAATGTAGTGTCTCATCAGCAATAAGCTAAGGATTCGACTTCTTTTTCATAAATCTATAGCTCATTAGAGTCTACATAATGCATATAGTCTCGACTCAAAAGCAATTCATCAATTGGAGTACTTTCCTCGCATATCATATAAAGTTAACAGACGAGAGCAAGTACTAGGACAACAGTACAAGATCATACATAAGATAGTTTTAATCACGAACGTAGAAAGCAAATAAAGACCTATAAAATAATCGAAAATGCAACAAAAGCTTTAAAACATGAATATATCATTCATAAAACAATCTAATCTGACGTGCATTCAAACGCATACTCGCTAAGTCATTTTATAGAAAATAAATAAACTCTTTCTGTAACGATTTCATCATTTAAACCAGCATGTTTACCATTGATAGAAGGAATATTCATAGGGCATATCCATAAAAATCATATTTGAAGATTCTATTGTAAAATATGACCACTCATCGGACTAAAATATTGTAAACTTTGATAAATTTAAAAAAAAAAGACTAATATTACTATATAAATAATAATATACGATAGATTTTTATTGCATTTTCGATGAATATTTCATATTATAATCCATTATATAAATATATACTTTATTACACGTGATGTTCTCTTAACATTTTAATCATCAACAACAAGAACTTATATAGAAAATTTCAATATCATTTTTTTTTTGCAAATAATTCTTTACAAAAAAACAACTAATTTGATTTGACTGTGAAATATTTGTTATATGCACATTTTTCGAGTATCATTTGTAAGCAATCGAGTAGATATTATATTTTACAGTTATAAGCGAAAAAAAAGTTGGTAAGAAAAATTATATGTATGAGTCAATCAAAAACCTGACTCTTATTCAATCTTATTGATGCAATAATAACCATTTGAAATACAACAGAAAATATTTTCTTCTGTTTTCTATTTTAATATTTGTATATTAATCTCATAAATCTGTCAAATCATTTTTCAACAATCACCAATTGTCATATCTATTGATATTAAGTAAAGCTTGAAAAATGTCATTCTTTTCTTTAAAAAAAAAAAAGGTCAGTATCTATACTACTTGATCCCAACACTTAAAAGTGCATTATTATTGATCAGAGTTTCTTTTTCTAACGTAGAAATATAAATAAAATAAAGAATGTTCTATTGTGAAAAGCTTGTATAAAAGCAATTGTTGTTAATGACGACAACTTGTCGTTCGTTTTTTTTTCATATGTGTGTGCATGTGTATTATTATATACCTTTCTATATATGTCTAATGTCATCCTATAATTTATTTTTCATTTAACCATAAAATCATTTTGATGAGTGCACATATACTGAGGAAGAGAGAGAGAGAGGGGGAGAGATAGATAGATGTATCGTCTTTTGCTCATATTTAAATAGATGTGTATATACGCTTGTCATATTCATAGTGTGTATTGATCATTGGTCTTCGTTATCAATGAGTTATGCTTGAATGATTTTGTTGAATAGAAGAAAAAAAAGAAGTGAGAAAGCATATGAAGCATTTGAATAATTGTACAGGTTAAGAGTAGTATCATACATTTTTTTTTGTATTGCTCTGAATACATCATCGTTTCGATAACCACTCTTGAAGAGAATCGAACTTGTATGAAAATAATTTGAAAATGTTCATTCTCTTCTAAGTGGCCTTTGGACGATGTATATCATCTTAATATTATTCATGAAATAGATTTAAATCTATTTGGTAATTTTTTTTTTATATTTATTTTTATTTTAAACATCTAATTGAAAACTTAAACGTTCTAATGAATTCAAATTTGTTTGTTGAAATGGACTACTTAATCGTCGATCATCAATATCATTATGTTGTGTATAATGTATTGTTAATGATTGTTTTTTTAAAGAATGAAATAAATTTCTTTTAGATGTTTGTTTTTGAAATAAACATATTAATTTTTGAAATTCTTTTCGAAATATTGGTCCTGTTAATGTATAAACATAAAAATGTGATGCATGATTTATTTGATGTATAAGAATAAATAATGTTGTACTAGCCCATAATTGACAAGCATAAATTGTTTGAAATTTTTGACTTAAATGTGTACGAACAAAATCATTGATCTCTGATGGTAATGATAAAAATATGAATAATAGTGATGTTGATAATAAAAACCATGTTAATTGACGATCTTTTTCTCTACGACGACGATTTTTTCGTCTTATCGAAGTACTTGATATTAATGTATTTCTTCGTGTATATTTAAATATAATAAATATATTACATATAAATATAATTATAAATGGTATAAGAACTGTTTTAATTATATCTATATATGAATCATAATGATTAACATAAAAAAAATTATAATTTTTAGATGCTGGTAAACAAAAACCATCATTATCAATATGAAAACCAAATAAAAAATGACTATTTATAAGACTAAATAAAATAATAACACATATAATCATTAATTTAGCTGTTAATTTTCGACAAAAACGATAACGTATTGTAGAATTTGAAATAAGAATACAACGATCCATAGCAGCTAATGTAAGAAGATAATTTGATATATCTGTAGACGCATAAATAAGAAAAATAATTGATTTACACATAAATGAATTTGATAATACTTGAATATTATAGCCATGATAAAGAAGATTTTCAAATGTATAACCAATTAATACATTAATATCACTCATACTTAATGCTAAAAAATAAATTGAACATGAACGAGAACGAAGTGCTTTTCGACTAAATACAACAATAGATAAAATATTTCCAATAAAACCAAGTATAACAACAAGTGTGCCAGAATATCGAAGAAATAATGCTACATTAAATCTACATTGAATTGTAGCATTAGTTGAACTATTTTTTTCATCATACATTGTCAATGTTGTTGAATAATTCAAAGAAATTATGAGATATAAATAATTATGTTAATGAAAACTGAATATATGCAATGTTCTACAATTAAAAAAAATAAAACATTTGATTTATTTGTTAATATTTTAAAATAAAGGTATATATATATATATGGTCTCTATCTATAATGTATTGGTAGTCGCCGACAATTCATTTTTGTTACATCCATTTGTGTTATATATATATCTAATAAAGTAATGGATGTTCTCATAAAGATGATTTCACTTCATTGTTACACGTTAATGAAATATTCTCATGCACATTTATAAGTACACGAACGACAGTCATTGTTGTGATGCCAAAAAAACATAGATTAATGTTTTATGCCTATATGTTTTCATCAATTCTCGAATCTAAAAAAACGTTATAACTACATAGATGCTTATCTTGCGAACGGATGAACCCTTATCATTGAATAATAAAAAAGAAATAACCTATGATCTTATCGTACATCTAAATGTTGATTCATTATAATTACAAATATGAAAAACAAACTTGTATATAGACATCATTGATTTCTGTCGGAAACATGTGATGTTATATAATAGAGATAGGCTAATCAGAGATTTGTTTTAGTGTAAGTCAAAAAATGACTTAATTTTCTTAGTTTGCAAAAATATTTTATTTTACTGATTTAATTATTGCAATATAAATCATTAAATGTATTTTCGAAGAACAGATTATATTGAGAAATAAGATACCTAATATAAAGTGAAAAAAAAGCTTGTCTATGTATTTCAAAAATCCTTTGTTGTATTTCAATGTTAATCTATTCTATGATATTACCTACTTTTTTTGATTGTCACTTCTCTAATTTTAATCTTGAATTAGAAACTAAAATTAAAGTGTATAAGACACTAACATGTAGATTCACTTTTTTTTTTTTAACTTGACTTGATATAAAAAAAAACAAGTCACAAATCAGATCTGACTTATTTTGCTCATTTCTATTATTTAAATTCTTAGCGCCTTACTCTAATAAATGTTTGTCACGGAAGCATCTAAAGCCGAAATGTCCTACGATCCTCTTGTATATTGTGAGTATTAGAGAGTATAGAGAATATTAAATTGTGTAAATTAGAACGCTTACAGATTATATTACATTGCAAAAATACCAATGTCTGTTCTACTAATATTTACTAAGATAAATTTTCGATGTTTACTATTATTTATCTATAGAAAATGTTTTGAAAATTATGATAAGATATTATAACATAAATATCAATATTAATTCTATTAAAAACACAATAAATATATTCTTTTTTTTACTTATATTAGTGTTGGATAATAGAACAAACGATCAATAAATTAAGATTTATTTTCCTAACTATTCATAAATATTATAACAAAAAAAAAAAAACTAATAAATACTTTTTTAAATAGATTGATTCATTTATTTCTATTAACTTACTTTTTAGTTGATTGTAATCCATGCATAACTCTTTGTGATTCAATTTATAATATATTTTATATTCTGATCGAGAAATTCACTGAAGAAAATTGATTTTTTCGCTTATATTTAACGGGTTAGTAAACGAATAAAATATGTAAAATGAATGACTACAAAAACTCTGAAAAGCAAAAAAAGAAACGGAAAAGCTTAATTTATGTCATGTTCTTTGTTTTTTCTTTTTTTTCTTATTGTGAAACATTTTCTATTTAGTAATCGTAGTCAACATTGAATTTGTTTTGAGAATGGCGAAATGTATAAATAGAAAAAGAAAAAGAATCATTGAAATTCTTTTGATGTTAATGGAAATCTATCGTATAAATTAACATGACACGCATCAAACCACAAGAACAACTAAAAGATTCCTTTCATATCGAATATAAAAGAAAACTTCCGCAACTACTTTCTCTACTTTATTACAGCAAAACTTAAGTTGTTCGGCATCATCATGTTCGTTTGTTTTAAAGGAACTAATAGAAAAAGGAATTGAAAACTTCTAATATTAATAATGTTTCTATTATTCTTAGTTTTACCTTGTTGCATGCAATATATAACATTGGGAAGTTAGTCAATTATATGTTAGAAGAAAAGTGAATGAATCAATAGAAATTTTCAATGTTGTAATACCCTGTTCGGTGCATGGATATGAAAAGAAGATATTAACTAAACGTTATGATAATGGAAACTCGATAACCGTTAATTTCCTTTTTCTTTTCTATGTCACATTTCTTTGAGTGACACTTTGTAATACAACTCTGTTACCATTAACAATGAGCTTTAAAATAAACTATTGCCTTCTATACAAAATTAAAAAGTGTTTTCGCACAATTAAGTTTGATAGATTACTTTTCTTTGATTGTTCTTTCAAAAAAAAAGTTTTTTTTCTATTAAGTACAATCTATTCATGTAACTAATTCTAACTTGAGAAATCTATATGGAAATTATTACAAAATCAATATCATATAAAACTCTATTAAATATTATAGTAAAATATGTTTGTATTGCGTGAGTGCGTGATCTCAAAAGTAGAACTTTGACCGATAAATTAAAATTATCTATTGCTGAAATTCATTTCAGTCATGAATATATAATCAAACTGTGAATCTTTTTATACACAATAACATACTAATATAGGCTCTATTTTTTTTGTAATGATCTCTTTAATTAAAAACACTTTGTACTTTTTCATATATAATCAACAAATATGTTTTTAATTGCTTTAGAATCGAGTTATTTGGTAGAATTTTAGTTTATTTACTTACATAGAAAAGAAATTCTACATCTATTTGCAACCAAAAATAGAATACAATTGTTATTGTTTAGTTCTGATTCTCATAGAAGAGCAAATGTACTTTTTGATCACCATGTTCTTCAATATGTAATGTGTCATCATTTCTTCTCCATTGAATTCTTTCAAAAAAAAAATTATACAATTCCTTACTTACAAATCAACTAGATTCTTGAAACTTGATCTAAATTTTGTGAAATCTAATGCTTTTATATTAGTGTATTTATCAACGTCAATAGCGAACTAGTCGAATATAAAATGACTGTAAATATTGATCAAAATAGTAATCATTATTGGCATGACTATAACTAAGTCGTACGTTCATCTAACATCGGAATAGAACCACTGAATTGGTTATAAGTATTTATTGTTCTAAGCGATGACTTACATTCAACAATTGCTCAATGTGACAAGATTTCTATTGACTAGTTTTATTAAATAGAATTGTTTATCTATCTCGTTAATTTCAAAATCTATTCATATTAATATTTTGTTCTTTAAGCAATTGAATTGAAATCGTATAGAGCTAGCGATAAAACGCGTTTTTACTTATAAGGCAAGCATAGAGAAAAAAAAAATGTTAAGAAAAGTAAGCTTGAAACTATGTAAACTCTAGATTTCGAGTTCACTTTTCCGAACAGAACAACGCAAAGTTGCAGGGAGGTTACTATAGCTGCGAGTTGTAAATCAATCTAAATGGAAACAACAATATGGTTTACACTATTACTATTCCAATGAATATGAATGGTTGAAAAAAAATAATATAAGATGCACGCAGAAAAATTTGGTAATGAAAGAATCTTGTTATTTGTTATAAAAAGAAAATTCTATTAAAAGGTTTCCTATTCTTTAGCGATTATATGGCCCTAGTACTCATCTTTATCGAAACTATTTACAAAACATCATTATATCTTTTTAATAACATCCTTGAATAAAAAAGAGAACTTTGTCATATTATTACACAGTTTAGATATATATAAGACAAAATTAAAATTAGAGTTCTGTTTTTTTCATCAGAGACAAACTACGTATTGATTTATATTTATTGAATGATGAGTTCTAAGTTTCATTTCATTAACAACACATATTACATACTTGGGTTTTTATGAACTAAGTAGAATATTCATTTCTATTTATTCACACTGTGATGTATATCATATTGACACCTTCTACGTCGACATTAAAATATAATGTTTCGAGATATTTTTATGCACAAACAAATTAACATATTAAGTTTTTTTTTGAATATTAAATTGCAAGAAAAGATGATTATTATTCTAAGACTGGGAATACATAACCTGGAGATTTTTTCACTTGTGTGGTCGGATCATAAATAAAAAAACTTTAAATACGTAATTTATTTACTTTTCATACACCTCATATAAACCATGTTAAATTCAAAGACAAATAAAAATTTGATAGAAAAATAACACTCAAATAAAAATGAGTTTTCAAGTTTCTTCCTTTTTTTTTTTGATCGAAGAATACACAGAAAAAGTCTACAATTTCCTAAACTCAACTGACGAGATAACCTTCCCAGATGTTGTCTCCGAGTTTCAATGATATTTTTGCTTATAGATTCTATATATAACATTCTAGTGAAAGCTCTTAATATATTTGGTTTCTTATTTCTTCCTTTAAACGTTATGAATATATTTATTTTATCTCTATAATACATAACATACAATATTAACAAAATCCATTATTCAATCAAAATGTAAACTAAAAGTCAGAAAATCGTTTTTCTGTTGTCGTTTTTTTATATCTATTATACTCATAGGAATTTCAATGTTTTAGTATTCTTCGTTATCAAGCTATAGAATTACGTTTTCGTAAAGAAGACCATACAATACACTGTTTCACATAAAAGGATTCATTTCCACTATCATTGATTATATATGTTTGTAGTAATAATTTCGATGTTATTGCTGAGTGCATTTATTTTTTTGATAGTGGCCTACTTACCATACACTGATTATTTTCCATGTGTTCTATCATTAATCATCTTCTATTATATGTGTTACATTTTTTTAATTATGTCTATAACACATATTTTTGAATGTTTCTTGTAACAGGTATTTTCCTTTCCTTATGCTTTCCTTTTCCCTTTTGCTGCCATCCGGTGAAGTATTCCCATCTAATAATAGAAATTACCATCATATATAGTGCTGCTGATCTTCTATGAAAGTTTCGATATACAGTGTGTGATAATTGACGTTATCGTTGTGTTTCTTTTTTTTTTTTCATCGTGTTTTTCCTTCCGTTCATGTCTAATGAGGATTCACATCCTAATCTGGACCTATACCGTAATAATGTAAAAATTATTACTACAAACATATGTAATCAATGATAGTGGAAATAAATCCTTTCACGTGAAGAAATGTGTTATAGTCGTTCATCAGAGAACTAAATTTTATAAGTTGACAAGAAAAACAACTAAGAGATTGAAGTTTCTATGTATATAATAAATATAAAAACAAAACAACAACAGAAAAAAGATTTTCTGACTTTTCGTTTGTATTTTGATTGAATACCGGATCTTTTAATATTGTATGTTATGCATTCTAGAGGCAAAATAAAAATATTCATAATTTTTGAAGGAAGAGATAAGAAATTAAATAATCTAAGGGTTTTTATCGAGATACTATACATAGAATCTATAGCTCAATAATAATTGAAATCTGAAGGCAGCACCTAAGAGAATTTCCTCGTAGGTGCAAATCGAAAACACTTGCGAACTCTACAATTTTGTATAAATAATTGAAATTTTATATAAACATACTTTTCAGCTGTATATTTATTTATCAGTAATTTATTATCTTTCTTCATATTAATTATAAAAATTGTTTTGTTGAATATCTATTCTTACCAATAACAATATAATCATAAGAATGGTTAAAGTAAATTACAAGTTTCAGAACAATTTTTATCGAGTAAAATAAAGTTAATATATAAAATAAAGCCTTTAACATTGCCTGACATATATGTGTAAAAACATCCTACAATTAATTATGTATAGCTGTGAACGTTCCAGATGTGAAGTTTTTCCTTTCGCTTGATGGAAGAAAGCATTGAAGAAACTTTTTTAATTATAGAACAATTAGTCAAAAGAGGCAATTTTTTTATTTTTTTTCTACAAATTATATGAAAATCTGGAAATCAGTTATACTTAGAACATACGAAAAGTATCAAAATCTATATTATATCTAGATGAAAAAAGCTTAACAGAGAATTTCCGTTAATACTTAATTACAGTACTCATAATATACTATATTTATCTATTCTATGATCATTTTTGAATTGACATTATTATATGAAAAGAAAGTTCAAATGGAAGTCATATACTCCTATTTTTCGAGTGAATAACGAGATTCATGGTTTTCATATTAAACTGCGTATTGTACTTAATATAAAGGGAATGGTATGTTCATATTGAATGATATTCTGTTTACAAATATCAATATTTACTATAGACGAGAATTGTAAAACGATCAAAAGGGTTTCATAAAAATGATGAAGAGATCAAACAGAAGGCAAATGTTGTCCGATCTGTAACGGAGACCTTATCTAAAAATATTGTCATATTGCTGATGGTTGACAAAATGTCGATGTTGCAACTGGTATGATATCATGGCACTATTGAATGAATCAGTTTTAAGCATGTTAGGTTAAGAAAAAAATTACCGCTTATGGAGATCTAGCAATCTACTTGATGTTCGATGTTTTGAGTAAGTCAGAGCTTTTGATCGCTATTATGACATAGGTAATCATTGGAAACCCCCTTGTCAACTAGAGCCATGCGGAGCCGAGCTTTCGAACTCCGAAGCTCGGCCCCACCTTCGAGAATCTTCGAAAATTGTTTTTTTTTTTACTAGCATATGAACTTCTCTTTGTGCTACTTATTAATGAGAATGTCTCTCCGTTGGTTTTTTACTTGAAACTTATTCATGAATCTATACAGTAGTGTACTTTTGTTCATTACTTAACATATAAAGAATAAAGTTGTTACTATGCAAAACTAAAAGTAATTGATATCATTTATTGATGTAACTTCGGCATTTACTCCAGGAACATTCTTCGCAATCACTCCGATTCTGACTCTGTCGGAGTCGGATTTCAGAGTTCGATACAGAACTCTATTGTTAACATATCAGTAAGCGAAGAATAGGATCTCGTACGCACGCTGTCAAAATTCATCATGGCAATACAAAACTATATAGTCACATAGATGTTTATAGTTATCTCAAATACAAAAGTGTCGCAAAATTTTTCGATTATCATTAGATTTTTTCTCGCCTTGCCAATGTTTGATTTTTGGTTTACTGAATCTAGTCAAACAAAGTCTAACCGAGAAACATAACTCACAATGATTAAACTATGCTGTAAGTAAGATACTTGATTTATAAAATAAAGATGGCTTAAAAAGAAAAACATCTCATAGTCAATTTGAAGGAACGTCATTGTGCATAAATAAGCATGGCGACTATTTCGAACCATTGATACAATAAAATCTTAATTAACTTGTTTCTAAATTTTTTTTCGTAAGAGTTATCTATATTGATAAAATTTCATGAAAAAAAAACCATACAATGTGTAACATATTTTTGAATAGATAATATTCAGAATTAAGCGACAATCGTATATAATTATAATTGTTTATCATTGTATTGCAAAAGAATTTAAAAATACATTATTGAATAACAATAATATCAAACAAATCGTGTAATGTCCTTTATTTAATGAATTATATAATTAGTTTTATATACCAAAAATTATTGTGTATTTAGATTTACGTAGATCTCATTTGATAGAACATTTGTTAAAGGTGTATTTTGGAATGTTAACACCTTAGTAACAAATGATAATAATAAAATAGATTTCGTATAAGTCAGTATTCGTCTAAGTTCTCTTTCCTTTTTATTTCATTCTATGTCATTATTTTTATCTGCGTATTGTAAATAGGAATTTCTCAATATCGACCGCTAAAGTTTAAGCTTGAAAATGTATGTTCATAAAAGATGGTTACAGGTGATAGTGATAATCATATTTTTAGTTAAGACACAATGAGAAAAAGAGTTAATGTACTTGAGAAAACCGAAGAATTTTAGCTGAGCTAATTAATATTCGTTATTGATATCACAAGATTCTTTTATTGAGTTTATGAAACGAACAAGAACGTATTCTATATTTTTGCAAAATCGATTTTTAATCCACGAGAAAGCATTCGGCAATTTGGAAGACGACAGAAAACATGTTCATTTCTTTCGAGAAATAATATTAGATCGTCTTGAATGCATCCATTAGTTCGAAGAATCTATTTTAGATAATTCTCTAAAGAACGTCAAATAAAGTGATCTAATATGGATAGAAACTTATCGTAATCGTTCCAAAAAAAGAACGAACGAAGACCCATTCCATTAGTTCATGGAACGATTCAGAAAGTGTTTTATACAAGGAGAAATGCGAGTTTGAACCGAAAAGAAAGCATTCTATAATGGTATGGAACGTCAAAGAATTCATTTCTTCAGATGTACAACATATTCTTGTCGATTTAGAACGCATTCACCATCATATAAGATGTGTTCATCGTAGACAAGACAGTTTTCCACGTTTTGATGAATGCATGTGATCTCAGTTTTTTTTTTTCATGAAAATTTTTCACTAGGATGATCTTGGTGTTATAAAAATTACAAATATATCATAGTTACCAATATTACAAAAATGTAAAAAGCTGAAATAAAGCATAAATTGAAATACGTAAAAGATACTTTCTTATTTGCTAGACATAATCAAACTGGAATTAGGATTAGAGAACTTTTTTTTAATGACCTGGCATTATAAATTAATGATTCTTTACTTTATATAGAATGTATTGATGCATAATGTCAAGTATATATCTATTCTTCTCGTTGTAAAAGTTAATATTCATGCATGTAGACAAAGCATGACATGAAAATAATTTCAAAGACTACATCTAATAAGATTAAATAGATCGGATTAAGATTCTTCAGTAGAATCTAATTGTAGTTAAATACTATTCTATATTTTAGTGTATGTACAGGCCATAAACATCTAATAGATGCGTTATATCTGTGTAAAATTTATCGAAATTTAAATATTTACAATTTTTTTTGACAAAAATAAAAATTGGACCTCGATATTAAATAACATCATACATAAAAATATTCAAGCAATAACTATAATGGCATAAGAATACCATTTATTTTATATTTTGTAATGCATTTTCACTAAATAATGATGAGCCTAGGCCTAATAGTAGAAGAATTTTCTAAAACTACAAATAGACATCTCCATAAAATGATGAATTCGAATTCTAGAAACAAGCGAATTTTGCTAGAAGTAGTCGAAAAGCTACAGGAAAATTACCGTATTCCGCAAGAACGATTCCGAAAATCGATGAAACTTGAACGTAATATTCTGAGCTGGGATATCTGCAGAATTTTTTCAAGGACTTCTGGTCATTACCCACCGGGAAAAATTCGAACACATTCGAGCCTCGAATAATGCGTCCAAGTTATGTGCTTTCATCGGAGCCATAAAAAACAGGTTACTTGATCAACTAATTATAGTTACTATTTATGCATTTTTCTATTTCGATGTATATTTGCATTAATTCCCTTTTTTTTCTTGTTTCAACCAAGTGTTCTTAAGCTTGTGTGCAATAAAAGACACATACCAGTTGTTTATTGAATTTAATTAGCTATCTGTTGTTTATAGTTTAACGAAGGAACTTTTGATGTTACTTGAACTTTTTTTTGAATAAGAATATGAAGACTTGGTAAGATATAACTAGTATTGAAATATTCTAAGTTGATTTGAGCGCAAATTGTTTCTGATAAGAGTTACAAATTTTCCAAATGAAAAATAACATTATCAATTTTTTTGCTAAATCTTAGTTTTTTCGAAGATGTAACGACAGATTGGACTGAAATGTTTGCTGTATCTATGCCAAATAGTAGTCTTGATCATATGAAAGTTTTAACTCACAATTATAGAATTTCAGGAGAGAGAAAATTTTCTTTCTCGCTTTACAATTTTCATGTTGCACTGTTTAATGACAAAATATCTTGTCGAATAAAATTCTTTTTTTGAGATCGATTCTCAAATAAAGCCGAACTACCTATTATAACAAGTTTAATTTGTTTCTTCTTCTTGTTATCGGTCTGGAACATATACTTTTGTAATAAGACATTAATCTCTTCTCGTATATATGCATGAATATCAAACAAAAACGGGGGAATTCAAAAGGATCTGCTTTTCATTTATCGACAGTTCCGATTGTTATGGCATCCCTGTGACAATATAAAGAATATAGAAGAAAGAAAAAAATATATATCATTCGGAAATGTGAAGACAATGTAATTTATCGTAGTCTAAAGGATAGACAATGGATAAAGTAAACCGAATCACACAATTATTTCGAGAACGACCACCGGAGAATGTTCTGGTTCTAGCATCACTTAATCCATTTCAAGAAGAAGAGTTGGTTAATCAATTGTTCAATGTATATGAGTTAATATGGGAAAGAACTTCGAATCATCAAGAGGACGAACCAATATTGAACCATAGCACATCGGACGAAGAGACAGACAAGCGCAAGAAAGATCCTAATCATACATGTTATAATTGAAATTTGAATTCATTTATGGAAATTTTTAATAATTGGACAGCTGAAGTTACAAATATTATAGTATTCATCAATGAGGTATTAGACACTCTTTGTACACATATGAATAATAATTGAGAGGATATTCCAACAACTGAAGATGCTACGAAATCTTTAGATACACAACTATACTTATGCATAGAGCAACTCGACAGTTGAATAGCTAATACTTGAATGGTTGAACTTTAAGTATTCAATAAAACACTAATTGAAACTATCAAGACAAACTACAAGAATGAGAGCAGAGTTTTGAAAATTTTCTTTCTCCTGAAATTCTTATTATTTTGAACTGAAACTTTTAGATGATCAAAACTACTATTTCGAATAGATACAGCAAGCATTTCAGTGCAATTTGTCTTTGCTTCGTTGAGAAAACTAAGATTTAGCAACAAAATTAGCAATGCTACTTATTATTTGGAAAATTTGCAACTCTTACTAGAAATAAATTGCGCGCAAATCAAATTGGAGTAATTCATTGCTAGCTACATCCTATCGAACCTTCATATTCTCAGTCTAATATTTAAGGAAATTCTCTTGTAAAAGAAAACTAATGATCACACTTCAATGCTTGTTCTTTTGTTTTCGCTTTATGATATCTTATGCGCTACTCACAAAGTTGTAAAACAAAGATATTTGTCAAGAAAAAATTAGTCATAAATGGATAAGTCAAGAAACAATCAAATTTATTTTTATGTCAATCTAAACACCAATGAAAAAACAACAGCTAGATGAACGATTGTCATTTTTTAATATGTCAGCAAAATGATATGCAAAAACTTTAATTTTTCATTATAACCATAGTTTCACTATCGATTTTTTTTATTTGATGATATATCATAAGAAAAATAATTTTTTTGTATTTTTTCTTTTAATGTTATTCGAACACGTTTAAATAGTCTCGCTTCAAATTTGAATATACTCTATTAATATCAAACTTTCAATCTTAATCGAGTGATAGAAGAGACTATTCACAAATGAGTCAATAGTTTGTATCTATGATCAATCAATCAATCACTCTCAAGTTAAACAATTGTTTATTCATGAAATGATTGATAATATAATACCAAAAATCGAAGTTGTGCGACAAGAAATGTATCATAACCCAACAAGACGATTCTACCAAGAATCGGAAACAATTCCTTTATTATCTCGGTCTTTAAATTCTTCTAATCAATGTAAACAATGTTTTGAAAATTTATTTGAAAAGATACCTTTGCACATGAATGATTATTGTATGTCTACTAGTCAAATATATAATAATTCAGCATGTAATGATGAGCATAACTTACAACAACAATCAACAGAGGATATTTTGAGAATCTTAATTGATTTTCTTGGTGAATTTTTACTTTTCCTTTCATCAATTATTCAATATGAACAATTTTATAGTCAATTTCAACTTAAAAAAATAGTGGATGTTGCTGAATTTATTCATCGATTTCGTTTAACATTACAAATACAGTTAAATAATATTCATGAACATATGGCAAATTCTTCTCTTCTGAATATTTCAACTATCTCCTTTATTCTTCATAAACTTGCTTCGTTCATTCATTATTTAGGTCAAGAACAACAACAAAATGAAACTATGATTAATCATCCACAGACAACCATGCTTATACAATTATTAAATCGTTTAGAAAAAATCATCCAATCTTGTACAGATTGTGCCAATATAAATAACAATTCAAATGTAGGTTAGCAACGTATTTTTTACACTTGAAGTTTCATCGGATAGAATTTTTTCAAAAACTTCAGAGTTTGCAAACATTGATATCCGACATATATCCATGTACGAATTCTTCTTATATTATTGATAATCCAACATTATTTACTGAAGGCTTGTTAACATGTAATAGTTCCAACATGTGTATACCATGGCCAATTTTAGAACCAATGAAAAATTCAAATGAACAAGATAATCATTTTGGATTGATGTATGCAATAGACGATGGAAATATTCGTCGAAATTTAAGTTATGAAATTGGAGAATATAAACCATTGAATAGAAAAAAACGAGCATTTCAAAAAACATTAAAACAACAATACAAACAAAATAATCTTTTAAATGAAGAAATGGAATTCGATAGTAATCGACAAAAGACGCCAAGTTCTACTAACACTCGAATGCCAATAATACAACAAATATCAGTTAATTCTCCTAAAATGAATATTAAAATTGCTAAACAACAAGGTAGTTTGTTTGCGAATCTACTTTAAAAAAAAATTATATTATTATCTATGTTATTCAATACAGATTTCAATGATAAAAATGAAAGAATATCAATAAACTCTAAAATATTTCAAGATAAAAACATTCCAACAAATAGATTTGGTAGTAGTCGTACTATATCACAACAGCCATCTATTGTCAATTCAAAACGATCATCAACATTCACAAGTGATAATGTCAAAATTGATAAACCTTTTAGTCTTCGTTCTATGTATGGTAAGTGTGCTTTGTCATTACTAGACTTAGATATTATATAAATCAATAAATCTCTTGTAATTATATCAATTAATAGTACCAGATAGTAGTGGACGCATGACAACTCGTGAAATATCTCTTCATACTGAAGAATTACTTTTAACACCAATGACAGATCATCGTGTATCACAACGTACACCTTCACGTGCGACTCCACAACAACAACAATTAAACATTTACACAGAAAAAAATGACAAAAGTGCTCCACTATCACCTCAATCTTTAGAAACTTCTGGATATCGAACTTCATCAAACAGAAGATCACGTAAAACTAGTCAAAATTTATCACCGGCACACAACAAATCAATAAATACTAAGCAATCACGTGAATCAATTCAATCTCGTAAAGATCTATCGATGAATGATATTGGAGAAAATAAAAGTACATCAAGTATGAGACAAAATTTAAGAAAATATATCAACCAAAGTCCAATTTCATATCAAACACATGTGAGTAAATTTTTTGTAATAATTCATGAAAATAAATTAAACATATTCTATACAAGAAAAGAAATTGTCAAATCTTTGAAGATTTCAATATAAATCATATCTGATAAAGGATATTTTCTTCCTCTTTCATGATCTAAAAATTTTTGTATTTTTTTCGTGGTCATTGCATATTCTGTAGTAGTATCTATCACGGGTTTGTTTTGTATTATTCCCCAATCAACTTTGTCACAAAAAAAGTGCAAAAACATCCCTGTTTCTTCAGCTTACTATGCTTGATCGAGCTGAAACTTTTTTATTATATACTATACACCGTTTGGGATGAGTATTTTTTCTTTGCTTCGAGAAATATTATTGTGTTGATTTTTGGTAGCTCTTACAAAAAAATCTCTATTCAAAACAAGACGCGCTTTTTAGGGTACCTTTAATATTTTGGCTTTTCTATTCAAAGAGCAAAAAAATAAAAAGATACTCACCCCAAATTGTGTCTAGTGCCTGTACAAAAAAATTTCAGCTTGATCGAATATAGCATCTCAGAGAAACGAAGAAGTCATTTTTCATCATTGTGATCGCAATATCTCATAGAAGACAACATCCAGGTACTTTAAGTCTATCCCAATTTTTGTTCTACTTGTAAAGATCTACCTATCCTGAAAATTTCAAATTTTTCTGATGAGCTGTTCTACAGCAATCTTGAAAAGATGGGCGGAGGATGTTCTTAAATATTCTATTCATATAAGACCGTGATTCAGATTCGTTGAATTCGATATTCTAAATCCGATCTATTAAAGAACCGATGATTTCTTGTATATATAAAATTTTGTCAAATATGTTCTTTTTTGCTCACAGATCGACAGTGATGATTCCTCAATTACACTGACATCTCCTAATAAAACTAAGCATAGTCCAAGTATATTGAACAAAAATCGGGAACAAAATTTAATGTCACCTTTATCGATGACATCGGTACAACGCAGCAATAGTATTCATCGTAAACAAAAAATCAGAAGTCCTATGTCAAATAAACAATTTTCAATCAAAAAAACTCCAAATGATATCAATTTTGATAATTATTCTAAATATCAAACGTCTCCTTCTAGAAGTTTTCTTAACGAAATCAATGGTAAACTTCTGAAATAAAATTATCTACTAAATTTTTCAAAATAATAAATTTTATTCATGTTATCTATTTATTTAGATAATATTTCTCTATTGAATGTAATTGAAGGACCAAAAAGTACTGAAGGAGAGAATAAAACAATAAATATGTTATATAATAACAAAAAATACATATCAACACCTAATTGTGTTCCAATAAATACAGAACGACACCAAAGTACTAGTGCAATAAGTGTTAGTAATGATTCACCATTATTTCTAAAGGCGAAAAAACAAAAAACCAACAAGCAATTATCTCAATCTATAACAAGAAAAGAAAGAAAGCGCTGTAGTCAACAAGTAACTGATTCACCATTACAATCAAACAAACAAGGATATTTTAACAAATTTACGAGTTGTTTTCGACGATCGATTGTGAATCGAATCGATCGATTAGAATATAAAAATAAATGATCTTTTGAATACTTAATAAAAAAAAAACATTGTATTGATAATCAAAATCTCAATATATTTCTAAATATTTCTATCAATATATAAATTGAATGAAACATAAATTTTGATAATTATATTTATATTAGATATTTATTTCGAATTAGTACTTTGCATTGAACGACAAGAAATTATTTGAGAACAATCAAAGAAAAGATATCATCATCATCATCATTTCAATAATAACGAATTCTTTCATATGAAATAATTGCTAAGCACATCTTTTAAAAACTGAACATGATCTTTTAATCATAATAAGCCAATAGATATATATACATAGAATCTTTTTTGTTACAAATGTTTTACACAGTTCTGTCTTTCTTAGTGAATATACTGAGTTCAAAGTATCCATATAATAGATCACTTGTCAGTAATGTACCCTATTACTGGTATGTAACAAGATCTTAGTTGAGTACTCTGCTGAGAATTGTCTTAGCATATGGATATTTATTAGGTACCTGGTCAGTTTCTATAGCATTCTATGAACAAATTTTCAACAAGTTTGTAGATTGAATATTTAGAAACATTTTATAGTCGAGTGCTAAAAGAATCCATAAAGTTCTTCAAGATTTCTGTGATACAACTAGTAGCAGGCTATTCTGAACTCAATACATTCACTAGAATTCGATTTATTTCAATTTTAAACAAATAAAGCATTTTATGATCTACTGAGAGAGAATTAAATGTAAGTTTATTTGGAAGCTAGATAGAAATAGAAATAATTATATGAAGGGCAACTAAAATGAATGTAAGAAGAAAAGAATGTTAGTATATTTGATTGTTGATTAAGAAAGAAAAGAGAGAGAGATAAATAAATGTTTAATCTAGTCAAGTTTGATAAGTTCAACAGCTGACATTGGTGTACATGGACGTGTTTGAGCAGCTGATGACATAGGACCAAGCATAGTAATGCTAACTGAAGCTGATGGAGCTCGTTTTTCATTTGCATCATTTGATAATGGTGAATGAAGTCGATTACTATCAAAATTTGATGGAGTTGGTGATGTAATGGACGTACGTCGTATTAAATGAGAACCATCATCTACTGGTCTTACTGGACTTGTCGTATTTTCATTATTTCGTCCTAATTGATTTGGATATGAATTTACTTCTTCAACATTATTTACAAGACGTAGACCTTTGTTTTTCAGTTGACATTGATAAAAACCAAAAATTATACCAACAATAACAATAGTACCACCAACTAGACCCACAACAAGACCAACAATCAATCCTATATTACTTCCATCGCTACTTGAGCTTGAGCTTGAACTTGATGAAACAGTATATGATCGACCCAAAAAATTGATTGCAGAAAGTGGTACACCGGATATAGCATTTGGACTTGTTAACATTGTACTAAAACCTGAGTCCAGAGCCTGAGCACTACCAAGAGTATCAGAGCTGAACTCTGCAACACCAATGGTACTACCTATAAATTTCAATGCATTAATTAAAACAAAAAACAAAACTTGAAATCTTTAATTTAACAAACCTTTTACTAGGACGATATTACTACTAATAGGTAATTTCACAACAAAATATAAATAATTATAGATCGTAGCTCGTAAAATTTCGAGTTGACCATTTGCTACATATGAATCATAATCAACATTATAGGTTATATTTGATGTTGGAAAACCGGTAAAAACTTTAAGAACAGCTATAAAATATAAATCATAGTATAAAATTTAAATAATTTTCTTTCAAAGAAAAACTTAAATTTACTTGAATTTTCTTTAACTAAAATACCATTTGAAGTAAATGGAAATGAATATACACCATTTGATGATGTTATTTGAAGTTTAATAATGTACATTCCAATTTCACTAATTGCCAAATCTGTAGCCGTTATTGTACCTACTGCTGGATCAACAATAATTCTTGATGACGATGTTGTTATTAATGAA
>CAJNOL010002852.1:0-30555 GCA_905250125.1 Rotaria sordida | reverse complement strand
AATTCGATCAAAGTTTTTGAATCATTTGAAATAATATACAAACGATTATTAGATGTAATTATACTTAAATAACAATCAATAGGTAATTGAATAAGATTTTTTAAATTCAATGAATTAATATCTATTTGAAAAATTTGTTTTGTTTGTAAACAAATAAGAATAAATGATGATTGAAATGAATGAATTTGAAGTTTTTTATGTTCAAATGTATTTGTTGTCCATAATAATTTTGATGAATTTAAACAATATATTGATAAAATATTTTTTTCATCAACAAATAAAATATGAGATGATGTTTTTGTAAAATAATAATCAATTATTGAATGAATTGAAAGTTTTAAATCAAGAATATTATTATCATTTAGTGTATAGATTTTTAATGAACTAGAAAAATTATTTAATATTTGAATAATAATAATAATAATAATAATAAATGTTATTTTACATACTTATCATCATCTTTAATTGTTAAGAATTGATCTGAATGTATACTTAGTATTTGACCAATTGGTTGAGATGGAACGAAAGATTTTGATGAATCCAAATAAGTTAACATTGTTGCATTATATTTATAAATATTATTACTATCTGAACAATAGATAGTAATACCATCGAACCAATCTTTTATAAAATATAAAGAATAGTTGTGTTAGCACAATTTCTGCAGGATTAAAATATAAGTACGATGCAGCTGCTGTTGTAAATCACAGGAAGACTGCTTTACTCTGTCGATTTTAGGATACATTTCTTCGTCATCCTTTTACTTAATTCTCCAGAAATACAATAAGAATGTAGTTCATATACGATCTGTGATCGTATATCAATAACGTCTATCTCGGATTGTGACACGAGAGTGGTGCTTAGGTATCTGTAACGATCTGTGGGGTGGGAGTAGAGCCCATTGGGTTCGGGTTCAGGAATTCTTGGACCCGATGGGCTCTAGGTGGAGGCACCAATTTTTTACCCTTATACTTCAACATTCTTTTTAGATCATGTTTTAAAAAATCTTTATATATATATTATTTTTCAGAAGAAAATCCACATACTTGCTATAAATACACATTGATCGATAGATATATCAAGTTGAAGATGAGTTAATTGTCGATAAATATGATTTTGTTGTTCTTTGTCATAACGCCATTCATAAATATCAAGAATATTCTTTATTTTATTAATACAAGCTAAAAAATTAGTTTGATTTTCAAATTCTAATGCCGAATAATAATCATGTACTACATCATATTCAATTGATGATTGAATTTGAAATGGTTTAAAAATATTTTCTTCATATAATGGATGAAATATCATAAGAGATGTTGATGTTAACCATGCAATTGATTTACTTTGTGAAAGATAAATAACAGATATAGGTGAAGAAATAAAATCAATATTATTAATAATTTTTTTTGAATTATTATTATTATCTTTATCATAAATAATTAATGAAGTTTGTGAACAATTAAATGAATAATAAAATTCATTATGAATATCAATAAGTATATGATGATTATAATTATTAATATTTTCATTAGTAATTCGAATTGAATTAAATTGAAAATCTTTATCTAATATAAAATATGAAATTATTGAATTTTCTTTTAAAGTTACTTTAATAATTAAATTTTGAAAAGTACAATCTTCAATAATATTATCATGAAAATTATATTTTGATATGAGAATATTATTTAAACAATTCCATAATTCTAATGAATTATTTAATGATGAAATAATAAGAATTATTTCATTATTAATAAATGAAATTAATTTTTTACATGAAATTTCCATAGATATTTCTTTTGTTTGACAATTCACTATTATCATTGATGAATTTGATGTAAGACAACATACATATGGATATTTACATAAAAATGAAATTAATTTTTCATTGATTTCAGTTTTTTTATTTAATATATCAAAATAATTTGTTCTCAATAGACCATAATAATTATAACAAAATACATATAATTTATTAATAGTTAAAATAAATAAATAACTTGTAGCAATTTTTAAAGAAATAATATTTGATAATGAACATTTTGCTAAACATTGTTGTCGTTCTTCATTTGTTATTAATTGAAGTGGACAATGATTTATACATTGTTCAAGTAAATTATATGTTAATATAGGTAATTGATTTAGAAATGGAAATAAACGATAAATTAATTCAAATGATAAATTATTTGAATATTGATCAAGTATTAATGATGATGTTTCAAATTGTTTTAACAGATATCGTAATTCACCATTTGGATCATGAGCTCCAATTGAAAATTCATATAGTAAATCAGACATTTTATATTCATCACAAAGAAGATATGCTGTTAAAAAATCATAATTAAATATAGTCCATTGATGAGCAAAATCATAACGATTTATATTGATATATAATTGATGTAAACGACGAAGATTATATTGATTTAATTTCTTTTGTTTTAAAGGTTTTTGTTCAGTTAAACAACGATTGACAGATATTATCATTGTTGATAATTTATATTTATTTACTAATTTCGGTGAATAACTCATATCAAATATTGTTTTATATTGATTAGCAAAATATTCTAGACGAATTTTTTCCATGATTTTCTCTTCTTGCTTATCGAACATTATTTGTTTGATATTCATTGATTGATAATATTGAAAACTACGATGATAACTATGAACAAAAATTAGAAAAGAAAATTATATAGTTAGAGATACCATATATCAATGTTAACAGCAATTATACATAAAATAAACCAATACCAATACTAAAACGTATTAATATATCATGTGCGCGCTCTGTACAACCACAGAGAAGCACTACAAACGATGCAACTTTCAACAAACCAATCGAATACAAATAAAATTAATTCAAAAATCATATTAATATTAGTGAAAACGGGATTTCTCTATTATATTTTCTTTTGCACTTCTGATTATAGTAAAAAAAAAAGAACACAAAATAAAGAAATATACAATGCAATTTTGGATTAATCCTTTGAGTACGGGATTATTTTTGTATACTAAAGTTTATTATAATTTGAAATTAACATTTATTTTGCAAAAAATATATGGTTCAAAATGCTTTTAGAGTGTGATAGTCTTTAAAACAATCCGTAAGACACAACCCTACATCACATTCAATACATTCATACGAAGTATCTCTCTTCGACTTGAGTCTCGTCACAGTATTAGGACAAACGTAACATTTTCTCCTTGGATTTACTTGATTTACTGTTGATGTAATGCGCGAAGGAAAATATCATACTGTGAGTCGAAATGGCTGTCAGAAGGTGGTCGATCAATTGAACTTCGCACCTGACTACTATATATTTCTCGAATCATCTCAAGTTGATAAGTAGTCAAACGAAGATTGACATTTTTCTTCAATTTATATAAAACATATGCATTATTAATTGTAGGATCTACCAAATGAAAGAAGAAATTTTTTGCATCACTTTACTAATCGACGGATGCACGCTGAGAAACTTATTTACATGTCATATTTATCGACCACACCTCTGTTCTCATTATACTCTTTCACACAAAGAGGCTTTATCTTCTGCTGTTTCGTTGCAAAGTGAACTTTCCCGAATGGAGCCATAATTAGTTCATGAAGTGTCGATGATATCGTGATATCATGTTTATCATTCCACTGTAATGCGAGTAAATTGTCAGTGTGATAAAAAAACTTGCGCGCCAGGTTTCTCTATCTCTTCAAAGATCGGTTAATCACCTCGATTGTTCTTAATAGTTTCACATGCTCCTGTTTTATGCTGATGGAGACTCTTGAACGATTTTCGTAACACGAAATATCCTTTCGAGAGCGATGGCTCTTTCTCGAGAAATGTCGTCAAATTAGCTCATGTTCTAACTCATTAAAATCGGGTGCTAATTGCCAGAAGTATTAAGGGGCAACGAATAATCATCGGTAGATATAGATAATGTTAACCGCACAAAATGTCTTAAATGCAAATACTTCTGCGATTCATATCATTAAATAATCAACAGATCGTGTTTTTTCAAGTTATTCAAATCCCAAAATATCAGAATGCGAATTCGCATCGCTCGTATTCAAAGGGTGAAATTGAAAAATTTCACATTTCTAAATCAATTTTCTAACTTACAAATAAATACAAGGAATATTGTCGATATCTTTTTCAATTAAATATTTATGCATATCATTTCTAATACGAATCCATAAAGTAGATGGTAATCGAAATAATTTAAATGGTGGTAAATAATGAACAAAAACTGATTGTAAAACTTCATCATCCAATGAAAGAATATCTTCTATTTCGAGTTCACTTAATCCACCTGATAATTGAAGATATTGCATTGAACGTCGAAATAAAATTTCGCCATGTTTCAGTCCTAATTGATTATATAAATATTCAATAGCATCACGTGTATTTCTTATAGCTAAAAATACTTGATCAGGCATTTGATTAAATGAATGCCATGTTAATGTTTGATCATATAGAAGTGAAAGAAAAAGTGGTGTTAGATAATGTTGTATACGAAATTTTTTTTTCAGCCATTCATGTTGTATAGATGTTAAACAACGTCGATCTTGTTCAAGCCAATAATTTAAAACTTGTTCAGCAAGATTTTCATTTAAGTTATTTATTTCAATTTCTATTATTTCATTTTTATAAATAGTTCTTAATTGTTGACGTATATCAATTGATTTTCTTTCAATTTCTATTTCTGAAATAGTTGAAATTATACATTTAATATTAGCCGATGAAAATTTTGTTGGTAACCATATTGATAAATTTTCTAAATCAGTTAATTGAAGTTGATCAATTGCATCAAAAAGAAGAATAAGATGTTCATTTTTTGGAATATACATTAAAATATTTTCAAGATTTTCTTTTACATTATCAAAATTTGTTGGTTTATTCAAATGATAAATAGTAGAAATCTGTTCAATAATTGATATTAATGGACGACGAATATCACTTGAAGATGGAGTTACACCCAAAAAACGTATTATAACAGATAAAGAATTCGTTTGTGTATAGTAAGTTGGAATCTACAAATTTATTTAATATATGAGAAAGACAAATTTCTACAATATATATTTGTAATTCTACTAAAACATAAGTCAATAGTATAGTTTTATGTTAACAGAAAATATATGATGGAACATCAAGATTTATATCATAATGTTTTTTGGAATATTTGAGCTGTAGATTTTCAAAACAGATACTTATTAAAATAATATACAACTATGAAATGATTTAAGTAGCTGATTGTTTTGTAACAACTTTTCTTTTTTTTTTTGCACTTTTCATGTAACTTATTTTTTGTTTTAATAGTATGCATTTAAATTTTTTTGTTATAACTAACGTTTTTTTCTATTGACATTTAATGACTCTTAGATTTTTTCGTTGTGTTACAGTCTATTTTCTTTCTGATAAATTTTACTATACTTTATACTTGAATGTCTATCATTGATGGATTATTTTTTGATATAATGATCAGTAGAAGTATACATTTTCTACAAGAAAGACTTTAGTCACTTCAAAATTAACTATTATTATTGAAAGATAAAATAACAGGAAATATATTGTGTGTAATATTTATTTTTCTATTCTTTTAATATTTTCATTTCATATTATTCAATGTTGACTAAGATATCATTTTAGAAATATCTCTAGAATTATCTTCTTGAAATCAAATTTAAATGTTTAATACGTAATTTTAGTAGTTCTCAATTCAAAAATAAAAACAATTTCATTATATTCTCTCTTTTTATTCATGCACATATGTCTAATCTTTCCTTTCTTTGCTCAAAACAAAAAAACAATCACAATAAATAAGCAGTCAAATGATATTTAAATAGCTATGAATATTTATTAAATATGTACGCTCATTCATTGAATAATGCTTCAAATGAAATAGCTATTTATTTAGAAAGATTGAAAAAAAATATACACCTAATTGTTTATTAAATAACTATAAATATTTATTGAATAGTGCTCGTAATCTTTGAATAGTTCTAAGGATTATATAGGTATTCAGTTAGAGATATAGACAAGCAATAAGTAACTGAATCTTGATTAAAATAAAGTGTATCATTAGCAAACTCTCTTACCATATCTCTACTCACTATCTTTATTACTATTGAGCACGTAAGATAATAAAGAATTCGACAGTGTATGAAAAAATTACTATGAATTATTGAAATCTATTATTCAAAATTGATTAATTACAAACCATCCAAAAAGTTCTATAAAAACCTTTGAAAACTTGAAGAACATAACTCTTACAGACTGCTGTCAAAAAACAATTTCTACTAGTCCAATAGGTTTCTCTAGAGTTATTAAATTTCAAAAATATTTGTCTAACTCCCGAGATATATGTGCCGACATCGTCTCGACTATCACCAGAAAGATTTATAAGAATAAACTGGACTAGTGAAGTTATGATAGAGTGTAGTAACTGTATTGCTGGAGATATTAGTTCCAAAAAACTTGCCAAAAGTTAGTTCATAGACAATTGTTGTCAAAATTCGAGCATAATAATTACTCAACTATGCCCACTTTCTTCAAATCATAAAAACGTATGTTCGATTGGCTGAGTTATAAGCATTCTTTCTTAATTCAAATACTTTTCTTTTTCTTACTTCGCTAACAAGTTTAGCCATAATTGATGATTTTCCAGTTCCTGATTCTCCAAGTAAAATGCAAGGACAATTGCTTGTTGACATTATGTAATTTTTAATCTTGAAAAAGAAATTTATGATGAATTAATTTAGTTTTCTTCATTAATTGAAAAATTTTACTTGTTCAAGAATATCTTGTCGAGGAAAATATCGTTGTGTTAATAAATTACATTGAATAGCATGTTCTAATATTTGATTATATAAAAAATTCTTTTGTTGTTTTTCATATTTTATCAAATGAAAATCAATTTGTGATTTAATTGCATGATAAAAATCTTCGAAAACTTGCGAAAAATATTTTATTCGATTGTTTTCATCATTCCATCGAATCTACTTGAATATATATATATATATGTATATAAATTTTTGATTTAAAATCGAATATGATAAATTACTCGATATGTATAAATATCTGATGAATCAATTGATTGATGAAGTAAATTTTTAATTTTTTCTAATAATTTTTTTGTTTCATCTGCATTTTCTATTTCACGATATTTTGAATCAAGTTCTTCTATATCAATTATTTCTCGAAAAAAACAAATTATTCGTCGAGATTTATTTATATTATTTTTTAATGCACGATAAATTTCTTTTGCTGTAACTAAAATAAATAAATATATAGATATGTTGAATTTTGTTTTATTTTTTGTTAAATACCTGATATAAAAAATTCATTTCGTTCATCTTTAGTTATTTTTCCTTGTTTATAACAAATATTAGCTGCTTTTCGTAAAATTAATTGTAATTTATTTTCTAATAATGTCCATTGTTGATTATCATCTATTGGTTGAAGAAAATATTTTTTTTCAAGATAATTTTCATCTAATTGATACATTTCTAATAGAATTTTTTTTTCTTCAATATCTACTGATAGACAATCTTCGAATAATTGAAATATACGCAAGGATATACATGTTGGAACAAGACGACTACCATATCGATGACTTAAGAGAATCTTTATATTAATAGAAAATATTAATGAGTTAGAATAATTTTCATAATTCTTACTACACAATTAGTTGCCATTGATAATCGACAACAACTATCAAGTTCTTGAAGACACATATCAACAGTTGAATGAGAACTTAATGCTGTTGATGGAATACCCCAACGCATATCTGAATACTAGAGGAAAAAAAGCTATTCGTGTAATTTCTATGCAATTGAAATATGAAACACTATGAAGCTACTGACATTGTAAAAGAAGGGATTAAGCAATATATTTTTCGATTTATGAATTCCTACCTACTGTTGATGCAAAATATTAATTGCAATATATGGCAGTGAGTATGAAAAAATAATAAGGAAACAACTATCATAATAATCCTGCAGTTGACTTGGATCTCGTGTTTATGTCTGTCACGTCTGCAGAAGGTGGTGAAGAGAGTGTGCTTAAAATTTTTACCCCTACGCTTCAACACTCCTATTAGATTGTACTTCACAAAAAAAACTAATGAGTGTAGTTTACTCGATTATATTCTTTCGTTTGAAAATATTCGAGTATGGAAATTTAATAAAGATGTATTTTAATTTGAAGAAAAAATATGAAAGAAATATTGTTTTATAAGTTAGAAACTTTTTTTTATTCAAAATAGGATATTTTTCATCAAATTACATGAAATTGAATATTGTATTTAGTGCGACAATACTTGCGTAATCGAGGATATACACGTTCAATAAGTCCATTGCGTTCATCAGTTGTATCTAACAATAACAAAGAATAGTAGTCATTGTATATGGTATTGAAATCTGGTCTCATAGCAACTTACCAGAAAATGTTGAACTAACAAATATACGTACTGAATTTAATTTACGATCTCCTACATCATCAAATCGACCTCGATAGAATTGTTCGTTTTCCATTTGTTTTATTATTACGATTGATTATAAAAAGCAAACATGAATAAATACAAGATTGTTTTTAGTATTTATTACCATGAGTTAAGTTTATTATGTAAGCTATGACAATAATCGTCATTTTCTTTTTTTTCTTTTTCTTTCAAAATGCTGCGTATGATGCTGTCTTATATTTCTTTTTCTTTCTTGGTGTCATTTTTTTTTAATGTGCACACACGTGTCACGGTAGGTAAGAAGAATTGTCGTTTAGGAAACAAACAAATCGATATGAGAGTCAAATATGAATTCAATACTTAGCTTCTCAATGAAAAATAACAAGAAAAAAAAACAATTTTTATAAATCTTTTATAATACAATCAAAATACACAACAATTATATGATGAAGAACATTGAGTGGATAAGAATGAAACTGATTATGTTTTCAAACAATTCGATTCATTTTAGTATTGGATGTCAAATATATTCTTAGTATAAATAATGTATTGTGCTGATGACTTCTTAATTTACAGATCATGAGCAAGAAATTGAATATATATGAAAAAAAATTTTGTTTTTAAAATAAAATCGAATCGATCTTAATGATCATATTCATTCTACAATGAAAATAATTTTATAGAGGTAAATCATTAAATGTATAGAATTGTTAATCATTAATCCTTCAATACTGGAAATGTTCACTGATGTGGACATTGCAGCTTGTCTGTAAAAGACATGACATACAAAATCAATATGTTTGGAAAAATGGAAGTTTGCTTAGAAGTGTTTTCTGTTTGTACACAAAATCCATCTTGAAGATGTATTGTCTGATATACATTGCCGAGTATGTTTACAAATGAATCAAATGCATTTCATAAGTTTCACAATAGTTTGATAGATAGGAGATGCCAAACTATTGAATGGAGTCTATAGTGACCATCGGAAGACAAAAAAAAGAATAATGATATATAATGCATTTATATCTAAAGTATATATATATATATATATCGTTAAAAATATTCTTTCATATCTTTTATCATATTAACTAAATAAAAACAAATCGGTAGAGATGTGCGGGACTGAGATCACAAGAAAAAAAATGTCTCGATCGGAACTAAAGATTATAGTTAAATAGTCTATAATTTTTAAGTGTATAATCTCATAAATCATATTAATTAGAACATAGCTCCAGAAAGATAATCCAAAAAAGTGCTAACTGTTGCCTACATAAATCAAAGAAAAATGGATGTAGAAGAATTCTTTTCGATGTAATACGAATAAAATGGAGACTCGAAAAAACTGAAATCATCAGAGCCGAGACTAATACTCTATTTATGTGTGTTTATTTCATCAGAAACTCTTCTGCAACTACTATTTGAGGGTAATGGATTAAAATATGTGATTTTATTCACATTATAGCATGTGAAATAAAAAATTTCAAAAAAGAACAGTTGTAGATAATTGTATTGCAAATTATGAATATGAAACATCAGTGTTTACAGATAATTTAATGAAAAGAATAATAAGGAATATTTTTCTTATTTTTGATTTTTGAACAAATAATTATAGATAATAATAAGATAAAACTTATCTTTATTTCATATTTCTTAGATAGATATAATTCATGATGATTGTAATCGATGGATAAATGAAATGAAGATCAAAGATGAAATGATATTGTTTTTTTAAATTAAAAAAAAAATTTAATTAAACAAACAAATAAAAAACAAAACAGTTAATACAATGCTCGATTAATAAATCTATATAATCAGCTTCGTTCAAATGATTTTATACAAACTCACATCAATATATCGGCTAGCTATAAATTCAAATTTATTTTGAACTCATATTTTAAGAAAAGAGTATTACTTTCTCTAATTAGTTAACATAATACATGAATTGTTCTTAAAGGAAGTGGCGCTTATACCCCCTGCAGATTTTTTTTTCGCACAAATATGTTTTAGTTGTGCGTAGTATGAAGATATAAAATCATCCAATCACACCTTGGACATTTTTAGTCTTAGCAAAAAAAATCAATATTTTAGAGAACGGTTATTTATATAGGAAAGTACTAGAAAATAGGGAGTATTTAGAGGTTTCTATAGTCGAAAGTTGATTTTTATGTAAAATGAGTATGATATTCAGAATCAGCATAAAAAATTACACTAGACAGTCTATTTTTCATTGTAAAATATTTTCCATGAAAATTTGAACCGTAGGGGATCAGGGGAAAAAATCTCATGGATAAAAGATTGAGGGGAAATAGGAGGGTCAGATTTCCATGGAAAATATTTTACAATAAAAAATAGACTATCTAGTGTAATTTTTTATGCTGATTCTGAATATCATACTCATTTTACATAAAAGTCAACTTTCGACTACAGAAACCTCTAAATACTCCCTTTTTTCTAGTACTTTCCTATATAAACGACGGTTCTCTAAAATATTGATTTTTTTTTGCTAAGACTAAAAATATCCAAGGTCTGATTGGGTGATTTTACATCTTTATACTATCCACAATCAAAAAATATTGAAATGAAAAGAAACCTTGCGGAGATATAGCCTATGGAAAAAGCGCCACTTCCTTTGATTTGTTTTTAAACACTATCTAAATATTGCCATAAGCAATATGTATATACTCAATCGTATGATGCCATCAAATAAAATTGTTTATTTTACGTCACTTTCAAAAATTTAAATTTATACAAACACATTACTATTGTTTTAACCAATATAAGATGTGATTGTTTATGGTATTTCAATGAAATAGAAAGAATTTATTATATCAAATTCTTCTATTTATTACTACTCACTTTTTTACAAGCCATAAAAATCGGACAATAAACATTAAAACATGATTAGTAAATATTGCAATGATAAATCTCACAAAAAATGAATAGTACTGGGTGCCCTAGAAGTCCACAGTGACCAAAAAACAAATACAAATATCTATTAAACAATTCATCTATGAATATATGTAAAAAGAAACAAAGAGTCAATATTATCTAATATATCTGATTAGATATTGATTGTTATACATTCTCTCTATAAATATTTTCATATTCTTATACAAAAAAATTTTATAAATTTAACTAAAATTCTACTTGGTCACGTTTAGAACAAGAGGTCACGATAGAGTAATCTGAATTCAATCCATGGGCTGAAAATTTTTTGAATAGAAAACCATGGACTAGACTGAACTGATTCGATATCAGGATAGACGTCCATAGACAGAATCTTGAATAAAATATATATATAATTTTCAAAAGATGTTGCATACTTCCTCTAAATTTTTTTTCGAAAATACCATATAATTCGAGAGCTGGAGCACTTCTAACGCGTTTGTCACGATCTGTAGAGAAGGAGATGGATACGAATTTCTACCTCTATATTTCAACATTCTCTTTAGATTGTGTTTCAAAAAATTAGAAAACAATAGTAAATTCGAGAGAATTGAAGGTTTTCCTAGTTGTCACATATGTTAACAAACATTTGTTTATATATCAACTGCTCGTGCTCGAAATATGATTGCGTGTTCAAAATTTATCTCATACAATTAGATGAGTGATTCATGGGCGAGCCATTTTTTAAGAAAAAAAATCATATGTTGGGTTGTATCAAAGGTCAACAACTCATAGACCGAAGAAAGTTAAACCAGTCCAGTTGATTGAGACCTCTCTTGTGTACACTCATACAGTGTAAAACAACAGTATAAATACTAACGAGTTCAATAGACAAGCTTAATGAATTCTTTATTGATATTATTAACATCGGCTTATGTACGTTGACATTAACTACTATATCGATTGTATTTTTTCGTTTGTATCACATACATGATCATCAACATCAAAACAATTTTGAAATACTTTTAAACAGTAAAAATTTCGATAATCTCATATCTGCCTTGAAGAATCACAATTATTGAAAGAATAAGAAATAAAAAAAAAACCTCTATCAAGGCAGCTAATATTTGACCAAAAGAAAAAAAGCTATGTCAGTATTATGCATTATGAAATAAATATTTGATAAAAGTATGGCGCCATTGATTTTGATAAATGGAAAAAAAAACAAATTAAAAAACAAGTCGGTAGAAGTACTTTTCATGTGCTCAGTTCGATCGGTCCTCGAAAAATAAAACTGATTCAAATTTTATTTCTATGAAATCTAAAAATGCCCATATCTACAGTAGCGGCTGTGCGATTGTCTCAAGATGAAAGCAGGTCAACATACATTTGTCAGTTCTCACAGTGTTCGACAAACAATAATAACTATGAATCAATTGTCGATTGCTTCGATTATAGTCTTTTACATATGTTATTCGGTACATTTTCAAATAAAAATGTTTCTCAAGAATAACCTCTAGTTTATTACTATCGATTTCTGATGCTATGGTATTACAAAACTAATCTTTTTATTTGATCTAAACTTTCACGAGTATAAATTCGTCCGTATACATAGTTGTATTTGAACACATGTATTAATTAAAAATTAAAAGAAAACAATAAAACTCATTGACTTTGAAGTTATCTTATATATTAGATTGTTATCAACAAAAAATAAATCAATTCAACAAATGGATAAAAATAGAGATGCAATGATGATGATTAAATATGTATCTATACAGCGATGCAGAATACCATCAATGATATGGTATATTAATGATGGGATAGATAGATGGTGCATTTCCTTCATTGTATGTCTAGATAGAAGAATTATTCTTGCTTTTTTGAAATATGTAAAGATGTTCAGTTAACTTTAATATTTAAATTCACTTTTTTTTTGTATTATCTCAGCTGTATATTCAAAAAGTTTTAGAAGATCTAGTATATAAACGAAATTGGTAATGATAAAAAAAAACCGTATATAGGCTCTCTCAAGCAAAACAAGACAATATTCACCTTCTATTTCACTTTAATTCTTTACAAAAGTTATTTTTCTCAATAGGTTCCTTTACTATAGATATATTTTAAAATGTTACCTCTTTCAAGTGACTATTAATTGGAAAGTAATTAACGAATATTTCTCTAACCATAACAAAAAAAAATCTTAAAACATCAAGATATATTCTATAGCATGAACTGCAGCTGTGGCGAAATTTTCACCAAGATCGAATTATAAAAAGCTTCCACTGAAAAATCGGTAATCCTGTCAAGACCCAAAACAAAGATTTTTGTCATATCATCATCTAGAGATTCTGAAAAAGGCATCATATTGCTAACGAAAAGCAAATTGTTTTTTTTTTTGAAACACCAGAACATGTTCAAAAAAATTTTCTACAAAGATCTTGTAATCTCAGGTGTTGTCTACAGAATGTACTATTTAGTTTTAAAAAGCGTTGCTTCAATTCGGAGTCTTTTTAAACTAAAATATACGAAACGAAAGTCGATGTCGTTTTTGTGGCATGTTGCTAATATCAGGTTTTTACTGATAAGTTCCTTGAATAAAGATCTCTAACTCTGATTTTCTCATGATATCTAGAATAACTTAATATATATGTAACACAGAAAAATTAGTTCTAGGAAAGTTCATTATCTCAACATACACATGTTTTAATTTTTCGAAGTTACATCGGCTAGCAAATGATTAGATCCATATGATCTTAATTGAAGTAGATATTATACATTGTTTATAACTCGTGATTGATTTATAGTTTGTAAAAATTTTCTTGTTGATAAAACAATTTAACTCTTTGGTTACCGACGACACATATATGCGTCATGAGCTTTATCATTGTGTGAAACAGACGCAATCGTTTATAATGCATGTTTTTTATATACATTCACATAAAAGTAAATGTCAGGCAGTAGGAGCTGTTATATCATCATTTTGTTATAGCACACGCTAGAATTATATCATAAATAGTTACAACAAATTTTCTCAAAAAATTGTTTTTTTTCCTTTCTCATGTCAGTAACCAAAGGATTGCTTCTCTTTTCGAATAAATCATAGAGTTCAAAAAGAAAAATAGATGATTATTATTAAACCCAATGGTATATTTAATCAGGAAAAAATCGTATTTTTTTTAAAAATACACGATTGAGATGATATAAAATTTTGAATTTAGATGTTCGAGCTAATCAGCAAGTACTATATTTTCATTATTACTGAAATATAGTTTTTTTTTCTTATGATACTAAGATAATTTCATTTTGTATTTACTAAATAAAACTGATGAGATTTTTTTTGTGTTATCAATTTAAGATTGATCTATCTAGTTTGTCGATCATTACTATCCAATTTAGAAATAAAAAGATTTTCTAATGAAATAATTTCATATGATCATGTCTATCTATGAAAATAAAAAGTTTATTATATTAAAAAAAAAAATAACTTAAAACAATAAACTAATTATTGTTTGTCTTTTCATTTGAACATATATATGTTGTATTTTATGAGAGAAAAGCAATAATTGATTTTTTTTTCGTAGATTTCACATTTTAATAAAAAAATTTTCTAAAACTATAACTCGAAATTTCATTCAAGAAAATCATAACATATATAATTTAATATCAAATAATAATTTATTGTTATCTATTATCTGACAAAACTTCAAACAATGATTCGTTTCATGATACGATACTTACATATATATTCAAATATTAATATTAAATATATTTAACAAAAAGTAATTTACATAAAATTTCATATGATATCTTTTAAATGTTTATTCACCGAATAAGTGATTTTTCAATGTTTCTAATAATTCAATGGCAATTCATTGACTTACGAGGAAGTCCTCTAATTGATAAATCAATTTTGAATCGAGACCATGTGAATTATGCAGACATAAACGAGCCATGAATACACTGTCATATGCCTTATGAATAAGGACTCTTCATTGTTAGTTAGTACTTTCATTAAATCCAACACTTGAAAGTCCTAGCAGAAAAACTCGCACTACGATTATTCTTTCTATGTAAAATTCTCCTGATAATAATGATTATTTTTCATTTCAAAGGTAGTGAGAGCATGGGCCATGTGCCTCTAACATCACTGAGCACGATCAGTTTTCGATCACTTCAGTTGGGAAAATCAGTTCTGATACATACTGGAAAGTTTATTTTGCGCTTTTCTCAAAATCAATTTTTACACAAAAATAAAACGAAGGTTTTTTCCCGCACGGTGCATCCAATAAAGCTCAATTTTTTTTTATGAATACTTTGGTCAAATTGAGGTACGTATTTTTTTTTCTCGAAAATGTTGTTCTTATGAAATTCAGTAGTCTTTTAACAAATTAGTACTATTAAAAAAAAAATACGTTTTGTTTTTGACGGTGTTTTTCAGTATTTTGATTCTCGTGAGCTGTAAGAACAATATTTTTGGAAAAAAAAACAGGCATCTCGATTTAATCCTAAATTTTTATACAAATAATTGCAGTCCGAAAAGAAAAATGAAGTATAGTTTTATAGGTAGGAAAACTTCTGATCATTTTTGGCCTTTACGACTCTCATACCTTTCTCGAGGAGATAACTGGAAATTTTGAGTCTATGATAACTTTTGCTCTAGTTATCGAGATCTATCGGTCTTGAAAGTTTCATAAATTTTCGTCGAGCCGTTGTCGAAAAACACTGGAAAAGGTGGTTTTCTTCATTCAAGTAGGTTTTCTGTGACACACGCTATCATTGTAATTGTATCTTAAGATAGGAATAGCGACAAGATCTGAAACATTCACAATAAACTATTCTCGATAAGATTTGTTTCTATATAAAGTTTTAAGTCGAAATTCGAAAAGTAATTTTTCTATTATCACAATATTGATTTAAAAACTACTATAAAACTGTAGTATCTGCACAACAATAAGCTAAAGATCTGAGCTCTTTTCAAGATATTTATAGCTCATTTGCGTCTACATAATACACATAGTCCAAACTCGAAAGCAATTTTATCAGTTGACGAACTTCACTTGTTCGAAGCATCTTTAGAATAAAAAAAAAATGCATTGAAATCATTACATAAAAATATTGTCTTTATGAAGAGAAAAAAAGCAGAAATCATTTTTCTGAATATTATCTAAGTTATTCTGTGCGAACTTCCACATCTTGAAAAAAAAAAACAAATCCGTCCTTGATGATAATAATAATAATAATAATAATAGCAATGATTTATTTTAAAACGCAATATCATCATGAGAATACTTCATAGGAAAAACATTGAGAAAAAAAATCAATCATCTGATCTAATTCTCACACTCACGCATTCTCTCATGGTATTCAATAATAAAATTTAACAAAAAAAACAGAAATCTGCAAAGAATAAATAGCCTGTCTTTCATATCATTAGCTTCATTAACATCGGCGAATAACATAGAAATGCTTGTTAGTGTACTTATCTGTATTTTCGTTGGTAAGTTTATTATTTTACTTAGAAATATTCTTTTATTAATTCGATTCTTAAATAATAAAAAAAAGGTTTTGCAAGTTCTCAACCTTGGACTCAAAACAGTTGTGGCCGACGTCCATTAATAGCTCCTGAGGATGATAAAATTGTTGGTGGTGTACAATCTCTACGTGGTGATTGGCCATGGTCGGTAAGTGTTCATTGTCTTTTTAGTCTTCTTATGGATTAATAATTTATTAATATTAAAAGTGTTCTATGCGTTCCGGTTCCTCAAAAAGTCACATTTGCGGTGGCACACTTATAAATGGTCAATGGATTGTAACTGCAGCACATTGTGTGTAAGTACAAAACATGATGAATAAATTCTAATCATTAATTATGTTTAATTGAAAATGATATAGAAGCAATGGTGCTTCTCCAAGTACATACAGATGGCATTGCGGTCTACATGATCGAAACAGTCACGTAAGAAAATAATACAGAACTATATAGTTAATAAAATTGAATTTATAGGATTCTTGGACTCAAGAATTTACATCAATCCGATATGTTGTACATCCACAATATGATTCAAGGAATATTCGAAATGACATCGCTGTGTTTAAAATTAGTGTTAGTAGTTTCTTTTTCTTTTTTTTTATCAATGATATGTTGAAAGGGAAAGAAAATTCTTTAGAATACGGATATAACATTTACTGACTACATCCTGCCAGCTTGCTTTCCTGCTGCAACTGATACTTATGAAGGTCGCATGTCGATGGCTATGGGATGGGGTACATTGTTTTCCGGCGGAAGTCTTGCTGCTCAACATATGGAAGTTGGACTCCTAGTTTTGCCTGATGCTACTTGTACAAGGGAATTTGGTGCTACCACGGTCAATACAGTAACTCAAATTTGTGCTGGTGAAAGAGGTGATAACAAAGATACATGTCAAGGTGATTCAGGTGGCCCATTAGTTGTTAAACATGATGATGATGGACTGTGGCGTTTGATAGGTTTGACATCATGGGTAAGCTTTGTTTTTTTTTTCATTTATGACGAAATAACATTCATTCGTTAAATATAGGGTTATGGATGTGGTGATATTGGTGTTTATACTCGTGCTTCAGCGTTTCGCAACTGGGTTCTGCAACAAGTTTTAACATTGCCAAGCGGTGCCGACGACTAAGATGCTGGTCGCGAAATTTGTTTAACTGAAATTGAAACATTTAATAAATGATTGCGTAAAGCATATATTTTGTGAAAGTGATCATTCACAATGAATATATATTTCAAAAAATCAATGTTGTTCATAGCTCCTTGTTGATGTGGAAATCCGTTGGAAAAAAATCTCTTTGTCTAAAGAAAATATAAAGCAAATATTTTAATCATTACATTCATAAACTAGAGAAATAACGAGTTTGATGATCAGATATTCGATTAATTGACTATTATAGACGAAAAAAAAAGACATGAATTTGGTACATTTTGTTTGATGTTCTTTTAACAGTGTTGTTCTACTTTTAGTAGAATGAATGAATATTTAGAAATATTTGAAATAACTTACTTATTCAAAGATTCGTTACTAATAATTTGTTTCATACAATTTAACTAAAAATATAAATATGTTTTATTAACATAATAATGTTGCTAATGATTTATTTTTTGATAAATACATAGATTCTATTTTTTTGACTGAAATAAAAATTTGAGCTCTTCTAAATGCCGAAGTAGTACACATGGAGAAGATACATCATTTAAATCTATATGTCAATTTTGTTTTGCAATATGTTAAAAATTTAAAAATGGAAAAAAAAGAATGACAAAGTAAAGTATGAAATGAATAAGAATACAAATGATTATCGATAAATATTGCTTATCTATTTATATTTTCTATTGCTAATATAATACTCGTGTCGAACAATGTTAAAATTAGTGCTAGTTTTTCATTTCAATAGTAACACCAGCAACTAATAGTAAATAACAAATATAATCAATGACGATATATATTATGTAAAAACTGAAAATTTAGGATGAGATTGTGCATCTTCTTCTGCCTTGTGTGTCTGGTCTCGAGCGGTAAGATGATATAAAAATTTAAGTTTCGTTCTGTCCTGTATTCATTGCTATTTCAAACGAATGATTTTGTATGAAAACAATTTTGACATATGACAATGACTTTTATATTAATACTATTTCGATGAATTCAAAAAGAATTTTTTTTTTCTAGTTTTATTAAACCAATAATAAAATATAATTTATTGATGTAAGATTGTAAGTCTACTCTGACAACGAATATTACCAAATTTGTTTGTATTTAACAAGAGTTTTTTTTTCTTAAACAATTTCCTATGTTTTTCTCAATAACTATCGCTAACGATATGTAATATACTGAAAACTTGCACTCAACATTAAATTGATACAATCCTTTTGTTTTGTATTTGAAACGTATAACTTTCAACATTATTAAACGGAAAAGAAACATGATCTAAAAGGAATGTTGAAATATGTGGGTGTAAAAATTGGATTCGCTCAACATACTTAGACAGACGTTGTTGACATACGATCAAAGACTGTATATCAATAATATCTTGTTCTATAATATGAACTACCTATTTGTTGCATTTCTGGACGATTAAGTAAAAGGATGATGAAAGAATGTGCCTCAAAATACACAGTAGAAAGCAATCTCTCTATGATTAGCAACAGCAGCTGCATAGTGTTTCACATCATAATCCTAGAAGGATTGCGCTAACTGCTTTCTTTCTATTCATTAAGATATTGATTCATATTCTAAGATCATGTCACTATGTTATACAGAAATGGTTCGAGCTATCTCTCAGAAAATAAACATTAACAACCAGTCGTATATAAATGAGATGATAATTGATATTCATTTTAAAGATACATGATAGTTGTTATATTAAGTTTTCTATTTAATATCGAAGAAGAAAGAAGAAGAGCATTTCAGTATCTCATCGTTTGTTCAATCATAGACTTATTGAATTCATTTGAATAGGAATTGTCATTTCTTTGAAATAATAAAAACTAAAACCATGGAATTTAAGTAAATACTCTTTCTTTAAAATGATTTGGAATAAAACGTCTATTATTAATTTTTTCTTTTAATTCAATACATCGAACGAACTAAAAATCCACACCTTAAGTAATAACTTGTATATAAATGAATTGTAAGTTTTTCGTACGCTTGAAACTTTATCAGTATTTATCTAATAACTTTTGTTGTCATTAACTGATTCGGATAGTTGTCTTTATAATGGTACTATTTTCTAAGTACTCCATAACCACGCCAAATGCCAGTTCGGACTGGAACGGACTTGTGAGTCTCATTCTGTGAAAAAATCATATTTTATAGAGTGATATGCTTAGTAAAGAATTATATATATAATGAATAGCCCATTTAGTATAGTTTCAAATGGACTGTCGAATTATAGATCTTTTGTATTTCTCTCTTTCTCTTTTTATGCATATTCACTCTAAATACTTAATTAGAGGTGCTTGATCATTTTCATGTAGAAATACATTATTTTTCAAATATCTCCCTGTGACTACAAGTGGAAGAAATCGAAAGATATTTAAAAAGAAAGACCATTGAATAGAAAACAATTTGATAAGAAAACTTCGTCTGAACGACTTTCCTGTTCGTTGGAAAAAAAACGATCTGTTTTGAAAAATTTAAATTTCGTTCACTTTGTAAAAAGACATTTCGCAAATTTCATCGCAGTAACTCTTGAACAATTCATCTATTTTCGCTCAAATTTTTACTGTAGATATAGTACGTAGAGTTGTATAACTAGAAAAAAAACTCAACCGTCTATCTCTTGTCATACTCGAGGAATTTACATTATATGATAAAACTTATAAGGATCATTTTTATGTAATGTTTCAAATAAAAGTGAGCCGAAATAGGCGATATTTATACTACTGGATTTGCTTCATCCCGAAAACTTATTCTACTTTTATTTCAGAAAAGAATACCAGTGATTGTTGTTGAAATAACTTTTGATAGAAACAATAAAGAGAGCTGAGATTTTCACCATTGGAAAGAGTTGAAATCTGATTGGTCAGCAATTAAATAATTAGGTGAGTTCTTAGCGAAGATTTTGACGTGCATCATAGACTATCATTAGAGGAAAGTCTTCTCTTGCAATCTATGTAAACTCTAATTTCGTAGCCGATTACGTTCAAGAGTTACAATGGCTTTTCTGAGACTTACTGATTTTAGTAAATTGACTTTCGAGTGCTTCAAAAGAATTCCAGATCTGAGTAATTCATCACACTGATTTGAATGGTAATGATTGTTTTTGAGTTGCAAAGCAACTTAAGAGTAGTATTTTAATATTTTTGAGGTTTTCGAAAATTGCTCCCTTTTCATTATACAAATCGAAGTATTGAAAATGTACAAACTATGGTCTCAGATTGCTTCGAAACTGAAAGAAACAATATCACCATTCGACCCAACGTAATGAATTACTTCTATCTAGAGCCCTTTTGGAACTTTCCAAGGTTAATTTGCTGAAATCGGTAAGCCTCACAAAAGCCATTGTAACTCTTGAACAGAAGCATCTATCAAGTGGAGATTTATATAGATTGAAAGAGAAGACTTTTCTCTATTAATTTGGCTATAATAAACGTCGAAATCTAATGGAAAATGGCCATAGAATTTCGTTTTCAAAACTTTGGCTACGAATTCATCTAATTGGTCAATTGTTGATTAATCAGATTTTGACTTATTTCGGTGTTCTCTCTTGAAATGTGAAAATCTCATCTCTCTTCATTGTTCCTATCAAAAGTTATTCAAATAAACAATCATCGGCATTCTTTTCTGAAATGGATAATAGATTGAGTTCAAATGGACTACCACAGATGGTAGACCGGTATTTTTAACGTAATATTTCAAGCACCAGATAGTCAATATGAGTTGTATTTCATATATTATTCAACTCGTTCTATTTCCGAAAGTTATTCTACATTTAGTAGAAATATCGATTCTAATTTACAAAATCGTTTTACCATGTAAAATTCAAGTAAGTTATAATTGACTTTCATCTATATATATATAATGTTCAGTATATGCGTGTCTGTGCCTGGTCAAAGGTTAGATAAGACTATAAGCACTATTATATATGAGGATACCCATACGTCCTCAAGAGCTATTATATGGAGACACCCATAGGTCTTCAAGGGCTATAAGGGAGTAGGGAACAAGGGGATAAGGATATAAGGGTAAAGGTGATAAGAGGCTAAGGTTACAGAGACATAAGGGATAAAACTAAAAGAGTATCAGGAGACAAGGGTATAGGGTATAAGTAGATAAGGCTGCATGGGATATAAGAGATAAGGAAATAACGGAATAAGGCTTTAAGAGACAATATCACAAGAGTATAAGGCTACAAAGATGTAAGATTGTGAGGGTATAAGGCTATAAGGTCTCTATATATATAATGCGAACTGGCTGATTGTCTATTACCCAATCAACGCTGAAGGACAGATGTGAAACTTTACAGGAAGAAAGCATCCGTGCAGTGTGCACGGGCTCTCGCTAGTATTAAATAATGTTTTGTATATTATGCTTATACTAAAGTCAAACATATATCAGTTAATATGCAGTCAAGTATTATAAAACTTTTGCTGTGCACCATAGGCATAGACTATAATAAAATGTACTACTCATTAATTGAAAATATTATAACGTAAAAAAACATTATTTTTTTTTCGTTCATTAGAGAATAGATGAAAGTATAATAAAATCATTGTCTGCTTTTTGTATCATAAGAACAAAAATCAAGTACACATTCTGTTAATATGTAATGATGAAAAACACCAGTAGATTCGTCTCGATTTCATATAATGAATAGGTTTTCTTTTTCGTTTTCAAATGTAACAAAAATGTTTTTCGATGTTAAACGAAAACAGATTAAATTTTTTTATACATGAATTGGTGTTTTTTTTCTTTTTTCATAATATATAGCATCCATCTAGCTGCTTTTCTCTGAAATAATTCACTGCTGCCGATCATGTTCATCATAATAATCATGAAAGAAAAAAAAAAAAAAAAAAAAAGAAAAAGAAATAGAAGACAAAAGTAAAGTTGAGGAGGCCGACGGCATTTACACTTTCGATCAGGATAGACAAAAGAAAAAGAGAGAAAAAGAGAAAAGAAGAAGAGCAAGAATGAGTACAGATAATGAGAGAGAGATAAACGACACGACGTGCAGCTGCTTTTGGCTGTTGCGCATGTATGTGTGATTTATTCTACACGTTTAATCATTGTTATTCATTTTCGGCAAGTCTAAAATAAATAAAAAAAAAACATATGCGAAAATAATAAGAATAAAAATATATAAAATAAAAAACAGATAAATGTTTTAATATCCATCACCAACAGAAAAAGCAAAAAGAAAAAAAAAGCACAAAGCGCAGTCTTGGCAGTTAGTTATGAATGATATTGTATGGCTGTATCTCTCTACTTTTTCTAATCATTCATGTTCATTTGATGAATGTGTAGGTTCTGCTGGGTATTCGTCTTGATCAGTGCCATCATCTGCTTTTTCTCCTCGTTTACCTGGCGTTGTTCCATTATTTCCAGTATTTATCATATTTGTCGTAGTCATTTGTGTTGTTGATATTTGTGGTGCCATCGTAGTACCAGCAGTCGTAGCCGTAGTTAAACCAGCTGTAGCAGTAGCTGCTGTTGATGATGACGCTGCATTAGCCGCTTTTTGTTTGAGCATAGTCCAATCAAATGTATAATCATATTGATGATTTAATGTACGAAACAAAATGCGAAATAATTGACGTAAATACATATAATCAGGTGCTTCTTCAAAACGAAGACCACGACAATAATTTAAATACATAGCAAATTCAGCTGGAAATCCCTATTAGAAATAACACAAAAAAAAAGAAAAAATTTTTTTTTTCTTCTAAAAAAAAACTTTTTATACTTTGCAAAGTATTTCAACAGGTGTAGACATTTTTTTTTCAGATATTTTTTCATATTTTTGTTTTTTAGTTGCTGCTTTAAGACCTTGCCATGGTAATGAACCACGATTAAAATACATTAAAACATAACCTAATGATTCCATATCATCACGACGACTAGATAATTAAATATATGAAATTCAAAAAAAAAAAAAAATATTTTTCAATCTTAAATTGTTTTTTATCTAACCTTTGTTCAATACCAAGATGAGCATTAATTGATGCATAACGAGCTGTACCTGTTAAATTTTTATCTTCTCGATAGGGAATGTGTTGTCGTGTTCGATTGTCACGATATTTTTTTGCTAATCCAAAATCAATCAAAAATACCTTAAGAATAAAAAATAAAACCAATTATTATTATTATTATTATTATTATTAATATTGAAATTTTAATCAACAAACTTTATTACAATGACGACCAATGCCCATTAGAAAATTATCCGGTTTAATACTAAAACAAAAAAACTTAATGCTTAAAAAAGAAAAATATTTCAATTATAATTTTACTCTCGATGAATAAAATTTTTGTTATGCACAAATTCAATACGACCAATCATCTAAAAAAAAATATTAACAAAAAAAGAATTGTTTTTTTTTTCTTTTTTGTAAAATTGAAATATACTTGATCAGCAAGCATAAGAACAGTTTTCATAGTAAATCGTCGTGAACAAAAATTAAAGAGATCCTCAAGTGATGGTCCAAGTAAATCCATTACAAGAACATTATAATCTTTTTCTTGAGCATAATATCGTATATGTGGTATACCAATACCACCTTGTAAAATTTTATATAATTTTGATTCATATAATAATTGAGGATGACGAGCTTTAACTGACTCAAGTTTAATAGCAACTTCTTCACCATTTGTTATATTTATGCCCAAATAAATATCGCCAAATGAACCTGAACCAATTTTACGTACTAAACGATATTTTCCACCAATTAAAAATTCATTTTTAGTTGAAAGATGTATTGATGAGCCTGTTCCTGGCGCATTATTTGTATCCATCGTTGGAAGATATTGGATTTTATCAACTTCGTACGATGGAAATGGAAACAAAAAATAGGAGACACAAAGGATCTAAATATTACAAACAAGAAAAAAAAATTCTTTTTTTTTTTAAATCAAATGACCATGAAAAAATCTATATAGAAAACATACACAAAATTTCAATTGATGATTTTAGCCATGTCTCCGGTCGATGTCCTTCGATTAGATGAAAAACATAAAATGAACTACATCTTCAAGCATTTATGCAAAGAGAAAAATATTTACAAACAATTAGCGACATCTGTACACACAAGAAAAAAAAACTTAATAAATTGTGATAAAATAAGCATTATTAAGAGTTAGTTATTTTCAATCCTATCATCATTGAATCTTTTAAGAACATTAATAGATTCCTTATTCGTTTCCAAATTAATGATTGCAATGCTCAGTTTCAGTGATTTTCTTATTGAAAAATGATTGAATCTAAATATCGTATTCTTACATCCAAGATCTGAAGATTTCATCGAGTTTTTTTTAGTTAGTGTCGGTTCGTACACTTTCACCTGAATGATAAGTTCTAATGATAATCATCATTAAATAGCGATAATAATCTATGGCATACCAATCGATAAAAAAAAAAAACAATTCTTACAAAAGCTCCCTACACAAGATAATACGGATGCGTTAGAGTGCTTTTGACTGATGATAGCTTTTACTGAATTATTGATTTGGCATCAAGACATTTATTAGATAAAAGAGATATCTATTGATTTAATTAACCATGTTTCTGCATTGTTTATTATTGAATCAATATCCTTAATTCGAATAGAGTAAAGTTTTGTATTCTACAGATAATAGCTAAGAGTATAGATGCTTCACAGAAAATCTATTCGATTGATTTGTTCTAATTTAAGATTGAATCTCGATTCTAGAATTTAGTATGATGAATTTAATCGATGATTATTTATTTTATAACAATACATTGAAGATGTTTTAAATGTTCGTGATTACCTACAAATATCTCGTTTGCTAGAAATAACGATGATTTCTCGATTACATCGAAAGCTTTCTGAATATAGACAAATGCTTCATTAAATTGATCAAGATCTTCAAAATTATAAATTATATTGTGATATAGAGTAGCAAACTTTAGATGATCCTGTGATAATGAACTTATACTAATCTCAAGAGAATACATATAAATATCAATTGTTTTTTCCGATTGATCAAGTCTATTACAAAGAAATGCAATATTATTATACAGTGTAAGTAAATCAGTATGATTTCGAGGCATATTTTCAAGACATATTTGTAAATATTTTTCATAGTAATCGAGCGCTTTTTCATAGTGACCTGTACGTTCGCAGATAATACCTAATTAGTTATAGCGATTGGAAATATATTCTGGATTAGGTTTCTTGTCATTAGTAGGATTCATGTCAATGATTAAAGCACGTTCATAATTCGTTAGGATACAATAGGAAAAATAGTACCTATCCAAAAAAAGTTACTCTTTTTCTTCAATAAACTAAATCAAATCATCAATATCAGTCAAAAATGTTGTTTCCTAAATTTTCAACTTTTACATTTATTTCCATAGACACTGCTAATGTATCTGTAACTGAAAGTATCGTCTTCGCATACATATGTGCAACGGTAAAATCTGTACTAGTCAATAGAAATACGTTGAATGACAGTAAGCTATCTATACTATGTTGTAATTTTTCGAATTCTTCCCATTGCATTTCTTGACCATGATAGAGAAAATATTCGACGATGTAGAAATATATAAACAATGATTTTTAAGATTACATTCAAATTCATTGATGAATGCAAGTTCAAATGTATAATCATTGTAAAGTTCATGACAAAATTCAATCATTTCGACTTTGGATACAAATGTCAATTCAAATTCTAGTAAAAGTTCTTTGACTAATTGAACATACATAAAAGATGCATTTTATTTGTTTAATGATGTGTTGAACGTTGTTGTTTCGATTGTAGTTATACTCATGGTTTGAGAACTGATTAGTTGATTGTTTAAGCAATTCATCACAATACAATCAAAATGACCTTCCAAGGATCTCATTTTCGTCAACGTACATTGAATTTTTTTGTGATGATAATACTATTGTTCGAATTTATCTCGTATTGAACTTTCTTCGTATAAAATGTAAATGATAGATACTTAAGCAAACGGCTAAGCAGTGTATATGATTATTTCATAGTTCATAACGCTGTTGACATTCACAATAAGAATGAGTTTTGAATCAGTAGTAAATTCCGAGATAAAGTTGATGCAGTTGACTAATCATATTTGTAGAAGAGATTATTTTTTTACGTGATGATAAAATATGATAAGAACGTAGTTTGATCGAGACAGAATACTAATATGATGTTGAACAAGAGAAGTAGGAGCTAATTTATCTTCGAAACATTTCTAATATTTAACGAGCTAAGTGACATATCAGATGTAAGATTAGAATAAAGAGAAAATATTTTAAAAAATGGAATCGAGAAATATGTTTGGTATGATCTTCAATTAAATAACAACAAATACATCAGTATAATGAGCGCGAGAAAGATATAGAAAAGTTAGAAGAAATAAAAAAAGACGATAGTACAAGTGACGAACACACACTAACGTAAGGTCAACTACTTCGGGCAACCGTTCATTTCAACTTTAGTAATACCTAATCATTATGTTTTTATTTGCGAGTATTGATCATCTTTCAAAACTGATTGTAATTTTGATAAGATTCTGATTCATTCAACTATGTTAAGAAAATGAATTTAATCTAACCAAATCAGAAAAGTCAATTGTTTGCAGAATTGATTTTCTTTGATTATAATGAAAATAGAAATACTTATCAATTATATTCATAGTTATTTCAAACGAAAAATTAAAGTTTTTTTTTTTTTTTATAATAACCACTGTTCTAGGTTTATCTGTGATTACTCATGTGATGCGAATCAAACAAAAACCACCAGTAGATCATCGATATAATGTGCACTATACCGACAATTTTTTTTTGTAAGTGGTGTATTATATCGCAATGAGTGAATACCCATGGCCTCCGGTGTTCATCAAAACCGATGGTTCGAACAGTTCCCTCATTTTTTTTAATTTTACTATTAAGTTATTATTTTCAATCTTAAAAAAATCGATTGCAAGTCAAAAAAGTCCGTTTGTATGAATGCGTCAGAATAAGTTATGTCGGATGATGGCGTCACTAATTTTTGTATTGGTTAAGTCATCTAACGAATAGCTATTTTTGTGGCACCATTTTTAATTAAAAAAATCAAACTTGAAAACTAAGTGAATTCAGCAGGTGTGGTCGGTACCGGTGGCATCAGTGCGCTCACACTTAAAAGGGAACGCGATTTCGACTGTAATCTAACCATTTTGTAAGAGTTGAAAAATATTCATGTGGTGTAATACAGAAAAAAAAAGTTATGTAGGAGAACCGCGGTTAACTGCCGGTTTGAACGACATGGGTATTTTTGAAGTCTGTTAAAGCCGACAAAATTGAGTCAAATTCTGATGCACCTCGATACGTCTTAATGACCTGTACTAGCCACAGAGCCCAAATCAGCTCCGGTTATGAGATAAATTTTTCATTATATATGGCGCCGGAAAACCTTTTATTAGGTAAAATATGTTGTGAAACTGGCTTTTTTTCTCGATGAATTTGAATAGAAAACACTCTCTACAATCGCTTGTAGTTGTAACCGAAAGTCGTAAGCGCTACCGCGATATATCGGGGGTACCGGGAATATACGTACGACATGAGTATTTAACACTATTTATTTTTGGTTTATTAATTTATGAATAATTAAATGAAATCTTGAAATATATAGTGTATGAAAATAAAAACTTTTATTTCATTTTGTAATTCTAATATTTTAAATGTTCGTTGTTACTAAATGTGTAATTGTTGTAGTTTCCGTTGATGAATCTATGAATATATAAAGATTAATAAAACAAAAAAAAAAGAATTTTTATTTAAATATAAATAGTTACTTTTAATTAATGTTAATGATAATACAATACTAAGAATAATACCAATCAAAATTAATAATACAAGAAAAATAGTCAAAATAATTAATAATTTTCCATTTCTTGATGTTTTATTTATTGCTTCTAATCTGAATTATATATATTTTTAAATGAAAAAAAGAAAAATTAAATATAAATTACTTTTGACTAACTTCATTATGCAATGTTGGTTCAGGTGTTTTTAAATCAATACTACTAACAATTGAAGCAGACGACCATGAACTACATTCAGAATGTATCATTTGTTTAGGTGATAATGGTGTTATACGACTTCGTTGGATAGCTCGTTTTATAATCATATGAAATCTTGAATCAGCAATAATTTGTAATGGATTATTTTCTTGTAACATATTGAAAGTTGCTGATGAATTGTGAATTGAAATAATTCGATTATCATTTGATTGCATAGGATTCTATTTTTAAAATAAATAATTTATATAGAAATTATTCTATAAAAATTGTATACCATATTTTTCGATGATATCTATATAAAAGATTCTATGTGCAATTGTATGTATGCTTTGATAAAACATATATGACAATATTTATATTCATGTAAAGGGAAAAAAATTCTATTTTATTTTATTAATTTATTCATAGAATCATAAACAACAAAAAAAAAGAACAAATAGAAATGAAATGTCGATAACAAAAGAAAATGAAATGTAAAAAAAAAACGAGAAAAAAAAATTAATTGAAATTTGATCACCCGAATTCTGTTTTTTCTTATAACATGGTATCATTAGAACATGTTGAAAAAATTCATCTCAATTATGAATGAAATTTTTATAACTATTTTAAAATTTCATCAACGAATTGTTCTTATTTATCTAAACAAAATGACATAAGCCTTCGTTAAGCATAAAATAAAAATTATTATACAAATAATTTTAAAGAATTTATTTTAATGAGATTAACTGTATGTCAAGTTAAACTCCTTAAAATATTGAAAAAATAATTTTCAAAAATAATTTGAGAATTAATTTATATTTGATAATAGTTTTGTGATAGAAAAATAACGATACTTGAAACGCAGTGTTTTTCATTAGTTATTCTTTCAAATAAAAAAAAAAAAGAAAGGCTTCCTTGACTAGAACAAAAAAAAAGAGCTCGCGATACTCGTTCAAAGATTGAAAATTATACATGATTACCTTTTTTCTTGAGATTTATTCAATTGTTTATGAATATGTCTATTGTATTTGATGTAGAAATAAAGTTCGAGATTTTGAAGTCGAATCAAAAGGTTCAGGTCTAAGTTTCTTGCAAAATCAATGACTTGATACGAAAAACCAATCCAACAGACATACTCTACCAATAACTACCAATTATGACTTGATTATAATTAGAGACAAGCATTAGAGTCATTTTTAAGAATGATCGAAGTTTTTTTGATATTCATTGTACAAATTGGTGTATTTTGGAGGCTCAATTCACGTCTCCTCAGAACTTTACAAAGATCGAAGAAGTCGGAGTCAATATTGGCTCTGAGTTTTTCTTATGGGCATAGATCGTAAAGAGACATCAATCGAATTCTGTAAACATATTAGTTTGTATCAAAGATGGAAAATCTCGCCTCACCTCCCTTCCCCGCTGCTCACGCCTATGCTCAATTGGTCAGAGCTTTGGAGGAACGCGTTGTTACAGCATCCAGATGTTCGAAGGACTCTGAGAATGGAGCAAAAAGAGACAGAG
>CAJNOL010002851.1:0-15849 GCA_905250125.1 Rotaria sordida | reverse complement strand
TCGATAGCTCAAAGTGATCAAAAGCTATTCGCAAAATACCCGTTGGTACTATAAAAAAAATCCTACATTAGTGTATATGGTGTAGATCAGTAGCCAATATTTCTCGAAATCATGTTTCGAAAGCTACGTAGTGATATCAATTCGATTCTCAGATTGCTAATAGTTTCTTCATAATAAGCATGAATATGTTTATTTTTTTGCATTGTATTGTGATTTTCAACATGTGTTTTAGTTCGTATGATAACGACAATTCATCAAACTACTCGGTTATTCAAGCGTTTACATATAGAACACCTAGTATTCAAGACAAATCATCACGATTCTTTCACCTATGAACTTGAAAAGACTTGATAAATTTAAAGAATGCGACAAAAGTAGTTCAGTTGCAGCAAAGAAAATGAGTTTTCTTCTCGTTTTTCATGATTGACACTTCATTCCTTTTGTACGGATTTTATTCTTGTAACATGAGTAGCTTTAAAATTTTTTTCATAAAAGGTGCATCAGTATCAGAGATAATATTCAATATCAAAACAGTATAATTCATTTTTCATGAAAAAAATTCAGGCCCTTGAGACTGTCAGAGAATCTTTTGGAACTCAGCGAGCCAGAGAAAAGTCATCAAATAGCCTTCTGAAAATGTTTTACGATATTGACTATGAGTCTTGATTTTCAATTTTAGTTTTCCATTAAGATGCATATGGTCTCTTATAGTTTCTAAAAGTAGTATGATAAAAAGTAGAGCATAGTTTTCATATGAACCCAGTGATATCCTGTTAGATGAAGCAAGATGAAACTTACTCGATTTTTGGATAAAGCTGCGCATCTGAAAACAGAAATATTTCAATTCAAAATAAACTGTTGACAATGTTCAATTTACCTTCGAATGGAGGTTCCACTAGTGATTCTTTCGGTATCATTTGTTTTAAATGAATGATATGCAGATCAGGTGCTGGATTTAATAGTGATTGTACTTCCATGAATGTTCCTGGCAACAGTAAAATTTCTTCCTCGTCCTGAAAATATGAATGAGCACGTATATTCCTGCCATTTAATACTTCAATGGAAAATAGACTCCTCTCTCCAGTTGTGCCCAAATAGAGATCATTCTCTAACACGGCTAGCGATTTTGTGGTAGATGCGAAAGCCCACCATGTAATTTGAGCTCCTTTCGGAAATTCACTAGTAACATTTTTTCGTACACCACGCCATGCAATCTGTGCTGTTGAACATGGTATTTTAACCAAGGCCGTAAGAAAAAGTTTAAGATATTTGAACCATGGTTGTAATTCCTCTGGATCACCTCGCTTAAGTGTATGGTTAAGATGGGAATAAAGACTTCTGCTTGTATTACTCCACTCCATTGTGTAAAGATGAATTGAAGCTGATTCATCGCGAGTCAGCTCATCGGGTGGATTATCTGGAGTGCATGCTAGGGCCATTGAAACATAGATGAGTATATCGGGAATAATAAATATTAATGGCATGCATGCATCAGCAAGCGGAAGTATTGGTTCTTTAGCATAGCCGATGAAAGGACACAGCATTACTCGATCATCGGAATCTTGCATTAGTAGGCGAGAGTTTCCACGTCGAAGTTGGGGTTTATTGTCGTTCGTCATTTTCTTGTGTTCATCGTTTTCAAACAAGTTCTCTAGTTCATCGATCATACTGAAGATAGTTTTGTTATCTGAAATAGCAAAAATGCAGATAGCAGCAAATAAATCGATAGTTACTGAGTACTGCGTCCGGCCGTCATCAATATTCGAATCTTTTCTGCCAGAATCGATCGATACATCTGCACTGTAATAGATACAAATAGTTAAGACTAAAAAATCTATATCATGTAGTCAAAATGGCTTATCTAGTTTTCTTATAAGAGACATGTCCGTTTATATGTTCTTTATATCGAGAATAGTTTACATTAACAGTTACTGAAAGAATGAAATTCGTGAGCATATAATCATAGTTTCTTTACAACTCAAACAACTATTGTCATGTCTTCTCGTACAAATCTGTATAAAATATACCACAAGTTACTACCGTTAACGCATTAGAAAGAAAATAATACCGCGCTACAACGTCTATCTGAAAAATATTAGTTACCATCGTATCACTTCCTCGGCTGGCATCTTGTTGAACAGTTTTAATAGCAATAAAGCTTTACTAATTATCAGAGAATAATAGTACTAGGAAAATATAAAATTAAAAATGGAGAGCATCAATAAAATACACGATTAAAATATGAACTATCGAGAGATGCATCTTTCTATGCTCTGGCTACGTCGCAAAAGAAGAAGTTTTTCTTTTCAAAACATCAACATGCGTAAGTCCAAATAAAAAGAAGCTACAGCCTTACAAGTATCCAGTTTGATTATACTGACCGTCAAATGTGACTGGATCCCTGTGAAAGGACGTCTTTTCCAGCGTAGTTCCGGTCTCTTCTATTGATCTTTCCTTTTGGACCGACTCGAAAACCATGAAAATACAGAAGTAGTATTCAGAACTGGAAAAACATGATAGAGTAAACTTTCCTAATAAGAACAGCTTCTTCGGAGACACTAAAATTTTCGTTTTCTGTCAAACAGTTTTTTTAAATTGACCAAGTTAACATAACGTTCTAATATCAGAATAACTATATGAGTATACATATATATACAATGTTTTTTTTCTTGTTTTCGTTTTCTTATATAAGAAGGAACAAAGTAAATATACATAATATAAATGGTAATATATTTTTATTTACTATTTTGTTGCTTTTCTTCAGAAAATAACAGCAATAAAACAAGAAGAAAGAAGAGAAAAATCAATAAGGAAAAAAAATCGAATACAGTGGTATGAATAGCGCGGGATCTTTCAAATCGGGTTCTTGTCAAGCGAGTATCGGTGTATAGTTGGTTGTAGGAGATGCACAAAGAGAAAAAGACTAAAAATGAAAGAAATCGAAATCGAGTTTTAGAAATAGTTAATGGATATCAGGATTGGGAGAATCTTATGAGAGCTGGAGATAATTTAACTGAGCAGAGAAGAATATCTTTAGGATGAAAGTAAGGATGCAAATTTAATAAAAAATACAAAACACTTTTTAAGAGAAAAGTCAATGCCAATCTATGTGAGAATATCTTGTCGAACTAATTTTGAAAGCTATTTCATATAAGAACAAATTGAATACTTACTAGAACTAGTTTCGAAAACTTATACGAATTAATAAGAGGCCAAAATTATTTCTCATATGGCCAAAAAAAGGAGATACTTAGTAGAGCTCGTTTTACGAACCGATCTGAATTAATCGGATGAAAAAAATTATTTCTTATATGAAAAAAATACACGTAGGAGGGCTAGTCCCGAAAACTAATATGAATTAATAGGATACAAATATTATTTCTTATACGTAAAAAAGAAATCCTTAGTAGAGCTAGTTACGAAAACTTATATGAATTCATTGGATGATGAAATTATTTCATATATGAAAAAAATATAACGCTTAGTAGAGCTCGTTTTGTAGACTGATCTGAATTAATCGGATAAAAAAAATTATTTTTTATATGAAAAAAAAGAAATGGCTTTTTACCCTATTGATTCATATCAGTCTGTAAAACGAGCTCTACTAAGTATTTCTTTTTTTGGGTTACATAAGAAATAATTTTTTGCATTCTATTAATTTGTATAAACTTTCGAAACTAGTCCTAGTAAGTATTCAATTTGTTCTTATATGAAATAGCTTTCAAAATTAGTTCGACAAGATATTCTCACATAGATTGGCATTGACTTTTCTCTTAAAAAGTGTTTTGTATTTTTTATTAAATTTGCATCCTCACTTTCATCCTAAAGATATTCTTCTCTGCTCAGTTAAATTATCTCCAGCTCTCATAAGATTCTTCCAATCCTGATATCCATTAACTATTTCTAAAACTCGATTTCGATTTCTTTCATTTTTAGTCTTTTTCTCTTTATGCATCTCCTACAACCAACTATACGTCGATACTCGCTTGAAAAGGACCTAATTCGAAAGGTTTCGCGTTACTCATACCTCTGTATTTGAATTTTTTTTCTTATTGATTTTTCTCTTCTTTCTTCTTGCTTTATTATCGTTTTCTTCTTAATAAAAGCAACAAAATAATAAATGAATATATATTACCATTTATATTATGTATATTTACTTTGTTCCTTCTTATGTAAGAAAACGAAAAACAAGAAAAAAACATTGTGCATATATATACTCATATAGGATTACGCGAAATTTGCGCGCACGACACTTGCGCGCACGACTCTTCCGCGCGTGACATTTGCGCGCAAAATGATTTTTTTTCATAGAATGAGTCTGCGCTTAGGTTTGAGTGTGATGATGGCGGAAGGTGGGTGCCACTGCAATGGGAGATCAGTAGTTCGAGACAATCCTTGATACATCTTCACCACCCTAGGGAAAATCTTTGATGTTTCTGTGTCTGATCCTTAACGAATCCAATCAGGATCCTTCAATGACTCGCTGTTTTTTTCTGAGGAAACGAGTAAATCCTGAAAGAAGTGTATAGCCACAGAATTTAAAGATCCTGGTAGGATTCCTAGCAGGATCCAATCAGGATTCTGAACAGATTGCGTCCGAAGTGCATGAAATCTTGAAAGAATCATCTCGATTATTCCTGTGAGGATACTAAGCAGGATTAAGCTTGAATCCTTGTAGGATCCTGCATTCATGATTTAGAAAAATACCTGGATAAGAACCTTGATAGATCCTAACCAGGATCCTGCCTAACAGTGTAAAGGTCAAGAAAAGTGAGTTCCGCATGTAAACTCCAAATTTGGAGCTCACTTTTCTTCTCAATCCTTCTGTTATGATTTGTTGCACCACCTAGAGTACTAGTAGCATTATCTTGGATGCCAGACGCATTTCCTGGAATCCCACTAACATTGCCTAAGATGCTTATATCAATTCTATCGAATGCTATGAGCATCACCTGGGATGCTAGAGGATTTGGCTGGGATGCTGCAAGCATGCCTGTGATGCTATTAGCATGACCGAAAATACTACTAACGTCGTAGGTAATGGCTCTGGCATCCAAGAAGATGCCTCTAGGATCCCCGACAATGGCTCTGGCATCCCAGGAAATGCTTCTAGCATCATAGGGAATGCTAATAACATCTCAGAGAATGATATTGACATCTCACGGAATGCTACCAGCATCTTAGGAAATGCTAGTAGTATCCCAAGGAATGCTTCTAGCATCTTATGGAATACTACTGGTATTCCAGGGAATGCTACTAGCATTACAGACAATGATTTAGCATCCCACTGAATGCTAGTAGCATCACACTGAATGCTAGTAGCATCACACAGAACACTGCCAGCATCACAGGTGATGGCTCTAGCATCTCAAACGATGCTATTAGCATCCGAGGAAACCCCAATAGCATCCCAGAAAATTCTATTAGCATTCTAGATGGTGCTGTGAATCATAGCAGAAGGACTGAGAAGAAAAATGAGCTCCAAATTTAGACTTTACGCAATTTGGAGTTTACACAGTTTGGAGCCCATGTTTCTTGACCCCGTGGAAACCCTGGAAAAACGAATTATCAAGAAATACAGCAGGATCTTGTAGAAAATCTGACAAGATCCTTGAAGTCAAGGATCCTGAAAAATTCTTCCAGGATTTCTCAATGAATAATCAGAATTGAGATTACGATAATACTTAACCCTCACACCCGCACGCACTGCCAGCATCTGTTTTCTAAGCAACACCCGTAGGCATATCCAATCCAGACCAAAGTCAAGCGCAGAAAAAATCATTTTGCGCGCAAGTGTCGTGCGCGTAAGTGTCGTGCGCGCAAATGTCGTGCCACGACTCAATATAGTTATTCTGATATTAGAGCGTCATGTTGACTCGCTCAATTTAAAGCATTTCTAAACGTTAACATGTGTAAGTTCGAACAAAAGAAGCCACTATCTTACAAGTACCCAGTTCGATTATGCTGGACACCAAATCCGACTGAATCTCTGTAAAAGGACGTATTTTCCAGCGTACTTCCGAGCCCTTCTATTAGCCGTTCCTCTAGAACCGACTCAACAACCATGAAAACACAGAAGTAATATTCAGAACTGAAAAAATATCGTACAGTAAAGGTTTCTATTAAGGTCCCCGCTCAAAAATCGATCTCACGTCAGGAACGTTCGAATGGCATAAAATTTTCAGAACATGTTGGGGCTGGTGTGGGATTGCTATGGTAAAATTTTCAGCCCTGTACCATGATGTTTCAGGGAGATATTGACCAAACAAGGGTCAAACAATAGCCAACTTTGTCTCCAGAAGCTCTCTATGGTCTTCAGTCTATAGATTTAATGGTTTGTGTTTTGTTTGAAAGAGCATGTCAGAATGCAGTGCCTATAAGAGCCCTTTTTTTAAACTCTTACTTTTTAAGGGAAAAAAGGGATCGAAAGTTCAATGATTCAGAAAACTCTCTAAAAATGGCGCTCTTATTATATAAATGTTTATATACATAATAAAAGCAAAGCTTAATTTTAAAAAAACTGGCTCTCACAGGCACTACAGTTTTACATCTCCTTTCAAACAAAAAAAATATTTGACTTTATATAATATTGTAACAGAGTAGGGTGTGGGTGCGGATAAAATAGAGACCCACACATGCATGGACATCCAGCCACACCCACACTCTTAGGTTCAGTCAATTAAATAAATTCAACAAACACAATCGATCATTTTATTGTTTGACCGAATATGTTACTTGTTTGCACGTGTCCTAGATTATTCTAGCGATGGTAAAAAACCCGAAATCGAACAATATCAACATTGGAAAGTTATTCAAAAAACAGTGGATGCCATTTAAAACAAGTCGATAATACATGTACACAAAATATTAAGTTAATACCTGCAATATTTGTGGTTGCTTCTGACCCTCTTTTTTCTGTTCATTGTATTATATTCTTCTACTAAATAGACACATTTATTCTTTTCAACTTATTTTCAAATCTTCTACTTCTAAACTTGTTCAAATTCACACAAAATACTAGATGTATAATAATAGAATCAGTTTATACTAATAATACTATTGATATAGAAAAAATTAATCAATTTCTAGAAGATTTCTTTAAATTCCATATTTCATTTAATTTCTTCTTAGTAAATAAATTGCATTGTAGTTGAGCTAATAAAATATTTCGAATATTTGGATCAATATTATCAATTTTTGTTGCTAATTCATTACATGCACCTGGTATACGTTTATTATAAAATGCTTTTAATTCCCTTTTAGCAGTTGATGGTCTATGAGTAATACGAAGACCAGTTGCAGCAGCATCTAATAATAATGGATAATCATCCACATAGACTGTTCTTATACCTCATTCATAATCAAGACGAGCTTTAGCTGATTGACATCGATTAAGAAGACTAATAAATGATATTGGTGTTCGAACAAGAAGTGGATTAGTAATACTTTCTGATAATTCAACTTCTATTTCAACTGATTCTAATGTTGATACGGCTTGTCGAATATAAATAATAATGGAAAGAGTTGATCCATCATATGTATAACTATTTGTTATACTATTTTGACTATTGATTAATTCATTAAATGGTTCAAAAGAAATATTAACATTATTGATAAGAACATTTGTAGCTGGAAAAATACCTCGAAGTTGAATTTCATATGTACGAGATGTTGGAAATGTAGAAAAAGATCCTGATGCTGGAAAAATAGCTAATAAAATAATTAAAATATTGTTTTTGTTTTATTATAAATTATTCTAATATATGATATAAAGAGATATAACTTACTAAATTGTAATGTATTTACTGATACAGTATAATAAAAACGAGTGATAGCACTAGCTAAATGAGAAGAATCTTGATATGCAATTGTTGAACCATCATCATCATAAACATATCCACTTCCTTTTGAAGATCCACCAATAAGTGTATATAAAAGAAGAGATTGAGGAATTTGTTGAGCTCGACCAATTCTTTCTCGATATGAATTTGGTTCAGGTAAAAGTGGAATAATTGAACCAACTTGAGCATAAACAGGCATTTCATCAATAGTAAAAGATTTCATTGTAGAAGTTGAAGAAAGATCACTAGTAAAGAAATTAACCCATTGATAATCAGGTGGAAACCAAATAGGCCAATTATGAACAAGACCAGTAGTTATATTTACTGGTTGAGTAATAGGTGAAACAAATATATTTTGACCAAAATAATATTGATTTGAATATGAATAAGCTTCATTATGTTCAGGATAATAATAATAAAGAGGTAAAACAATTGATAAACCAGAATCATAAGTATATCTTGCAGCTGTATAAAGATAAGGTATAAGTGCTTGACAAAGGCGAGTAAATCGAGCTAAATTATTTTGATAAATCCAAGGAAATGTCCAAAGTCGTCGATCATTATTTGCATTTTTCGTACAATGTGTTCGAAACAGGTGAAAATGTACCCCATTGAACCCATCGAACATATAATTCAGGATCCGGTTCTTCAGTATGTCAACCAAGATCATGACTCCAATATCCATAACCAACATTTGCAGCTGTTGCTGTAAAACGTGGTTGAAATGAAAGTGTATCCCATGATGGTATAACATCACCTGAAAAGCCAACTTGATAACGATGATTACCAAGTCCACCCCATCGATGAAGAATTATTGGTCGTCTATCTTGATAATAAGGATCAGTAAAGAAAATATGATTAAACCAAAAAGTAGGGTTAGTGTATGATATATTATTCATCCAACCTTTTTCACCTTGTTGCCAATCTAACCACCATAAATCAACACCAGCTTGTTGAAGTGGATTAAGAACAATATCAGATAATGATGAACTATAGTGTTTATCAGTAACATTAAATGGAACATAGTGAGCAGTTGAAGGATCAATACCCATAGCATAAGCCATTGCTGTATATTTTTCTTCCCATGGTTGAATACCTTAATCAGAATAAATGTAACTTGATTGAAAACAAAAAGAAAAAGAAAAAGAAAAATTTCATCACCTGCAGCTGGATGAAGATTGAGAGCATTTTTAAGACCTAATTGTTTACACCATTGGAAAAACTTCACTGGATTTGGAAATAAATGTTTATCAAATGTATATCCAGTCCATCCAATTTCTTGATCGGCTTGATCTTGTGTACCATTTGAAAGTAATTTATAAAATGTTTTATGCCAATCCATATCAATAACAAGAACATCTAATGGAATATCATGTTGAATATATTCAGTTATAATTTGTCTTTCTTCATATTCAGCATAAGCCCAATATCGACTAAAGAAAATACCAAATATATAACGTGGTGGAAGTGGAATTGAACCAGTAAGACGAGTAAATTCAAATAAAGCTTGAGAATAAGCATGACCATGACCAAATAAATATAAATCTTGTTGAGATTGTAATGAATAAAAACATGAGGATGGAAATATAAAACAACATCCACGAAGTTCACATTCATATTGATTTATATTATTATTTGTTAAACCACAATTTCGACGTTCTTCTATTGATACTATTTGACAATGACTAGGATCAGGTGGTGAATATTGTTTATTAATAATCCATGGCCATCTAAAATCATTATCAAATTGAGGTCGATGTGTATCATCAATAAGAACATAACCACGACGAGAAATAACACCATAAGTACAATGTAAATCATCACGTGGTTGATTTCGACAATCCAATTCTAGTTTGGAATCTCGACTTCCATCTAATGTTCGTAATGTACCAAAAAGATTGCCATCATATTCTTCTCCTGGTATAGCATTCCAGACTACTGTTTCTTCTTTGACGACATTGACTCGAATTGTGATACGTATATTATGTTGACTAAATGTTGTTGTAGTATTTCGAAGATATTCTAAAGTAACAAAATTAGTATCAATACATAGATGAGTATCATTTCTTGTGACAATAAATGATGGTGGTATTGATTGAATTTGACGTGATTGAACAAGCCATGTTTTTTCATCAACAAATTCTTTTGTTGATGCCCATTCAAGGCGAATGAGCTGTGCTGATAAGATAGTGAAACGAGCTTGACTTTCATAGATTATTGATGCAGAAGTTAGTAATACTAGATTCTCAGTTACTGTTACAACTAGTAAAAATGTGCAAAACACAAACGACATTGACATTATTTTTTTTTGTGGATGGAATATTACTTTACACTAATATTTATCAAAAAGTGTGCGAGTGTTTTCGAATTATCGAAATAACAATGAAAGAAACATTTTCTTGCACATTCTCTTCTAACGTGCTTTTTTTAATACTACTATAAATAATGATTCCATTACGTTCTCGTAAATATCTATTAGAACCTTTATTTAATGTTGCTCTCAACTTGCATTCTACCTCTATTGGCTTATGTGTATTTTGGACGATGAAAGCAGTCAATGAGAAATGATATATATCTATGAAAAATGCTTTCGAACACATAGTCGTACCTAACAAGAAGAAACAAAAAAGAAAAACAATTTAATCAAAATTTACGCCACGTTGTTATATTGATAGAAATAAAAAGAAAGAATTTAAGCATTGAGTATTGATTTCCCTTGTATTCTATTCGACACAGTCTTTACAAGGAAAGCGAGAAATGATTCTTCACTCTGCACTATTCTGTTTACATTATCTTTTTGTCAACAGATGTATTAATAAACGTTTTGTTTTTCTATAATCTTCAACTTCAGTTACAAACCTATATTTTCGAGAAAAGTGAAGATGGGACTTTGTTTTGATTGAATTTGTGAGAGGTCAAGTCAAGAAGAGAAAAAATGAGTCCTCTACATCCTCATCGTATCCCGGATATGGTAATATCAGGGAAATAGGGAGGATACGATAATGATGCAAAGGATTCCCGAATCCGCCTTTTCTCTTTGATAGAAAGTGATAGCGTAAAATATACTGAATACAACAATCAGAAGTTCAGTTGTACTGCTCGATGAGCCAGTCCACATATATAATGACTCAAGTTGTTACGCTTTTCCGACTTTGAAATTTGTTATAGAAACAAACGTTTTAAGAATTTCGATGCAAATATTCTGAAAAAAATATTGTTCCGTTCCCAAAGTATTTAAACGTTTTTTGAACACATTATTGCCGAAAACGGCGTATTTTGTGGTCTTTTATCATAGATGTATCCTAGCAAAAATGCATCTGTTTGACTTAAAATGCTTAAAGTGCATACACCTCAAGTTTACACACACACTGATTTTATTGTTTCAATCAGCAGGTGTTTATATGCACACATACAAAAGGAAGCAGGACTTACGAGAGCTCTTTAAAATGAGAAGAACTCATCAGGGTATACTAGAAAGAGAGAGAGAGTGATCACACATGAACAGAACAAAAGAAAATACAGATGGAACACACGTATGTGTGATGGTGCCATATAGAGAGAGAAAAGAAGAAGAACAGAGACCGTATAAATATAACATCACCTAACAAGTCATCAATATCGATCTGAAAGACAAGCAATCAGAAGCTATTCGATTAATTACTACTCTGAAATAATGACTCATGATTGAAGATAATTTGAGAAGAGAACTTTCGATTTCTACCAATCTAGTTTTTGTATAAGCACTCGGAATGCAGAAATAATTTATTTTATTTTGTATTAATCATAAAAAACAAGACAGCGTACTTCAATGCTAATCTGTTGGACATCAGTTGCGGGTACTTGATCGTTGATAAATCCTGTATGAGGACAAAATTGGGCAACATCTGGGTCACTATCGAACATTTTGAAGACAAACATTTCATCTGATCGCATATCACTCAAATAGTACCATTTTTGAGCATCTTCAACATTGTGCGAGACTACATAGAGCGAAAGAGTAGCGATGGATCCTTGAACTCCTGAGAGATGAATATCCTTCTCAACATCTAATGAACGATAGTCACATAGAGTGAGAGGATTCTTTGTGATGGGATTGGGTCCAATCGGTCTTCAGATATTAATCAGTTGAAATCGATTCTGCATCAATTTTTCTGCTTCTTCTTCTTCAAGCACTTCTTTCACTTTCAGGGGAACAGCAGATCCATCATAATCTACGTGTGGAAAAACAACAGGATGCTTATGATTCGCATCGTATTGATCGATCGGACATGATGGACCTCGATACCGAAACATATGATTGAAGACAACCACTCGAGAGGCACCGAGACATTTTTTGAGAAATGCAGCAAGTTCTTCATAGTAAGCTTGCTGTGTCTTACTATCATTGACGAATTCATCCTGTATGTGACCATCATATTTGTGTACTTCAAAGGCATGAGTATCAAGATCGAAAGTATTTTCTTTGCCCCTTACATCATGAATGATAATGCGAGTAGGTGTGTATGCATAATTCGAGCGTGGCCAACTCGTCATGTAACTCGCATCGACCCAGGGAGGGAGGCCATCGGTTGTATGGCTGAAAAAACTCAGTTCTCCAGTTATATCGCCACCCATCAACGTGTCTCGTAAATTGAAATTTGATAAAATGAATATGCAAGGCGAAGATGTTTGTGAACGATAAAAATGTTTCTCTTCTTCACTCTTTCTTTCTGCCCTCCATCTTCGAATACTAATATACTGTAACAGATAAGCATTCATTTGTGATATAAACATTGTTGTCCTCTCGCCCATCATTTGGTTATGAGAAAAAAAATCGCAATTTTTCTTATCATGTGACAAAACGCAAAACATTTTCAATCATAAGTAAGTCACGCAGTTGCAAAATGCATGAGTGAGTCTAGATGTGAGTGTGGATGCTGAGTGCGGACGTAGGGAGTGGGGTGTGGGTGTAGGTGTGGAGTGTGTGTGTGAATGTGGGTGTGGGAAGCGAAGTATGGGTGTTGACGTGCGTGTTCTATTCAGCAGCACTCACACCCACACGCTCAAGAATCAGGTATGGCTGTGCTCGAATTGGATCGGATCATAAAAAAAGTAGCTGACCTCAGATCGAGTCGAGTCTGGCTGTGCGCAGGTTAGCTCAGATCGGACCAAAAAATAGGTGATTCGGATTGGGTTACAAAAATTTGACCCATATCAGACACTAAACTAGAGTATTTTAAATTGTTTTTTGTGCACATGAAAGACCAAGAAATTTTTAAACGTAATTTTTCTTACTAGGTTTATCAGCTTCATCTAACTATATGAAAACCATTAAGAAAAATAGTTTGCTCAAGTTTTGTGTGTCCACCATCTTACAAATGACGATACTATTTTTGTTACTATTAGGAATATCTAAGTGGAAGTGGGACTTCTTAATCATTAAGTTTCTTATCATTCACATTCTATAGTTTAAAACATGTTTAGTTGAATATAGAATCTTTACAAACATATTTTCATTTTCTTTCTACTTTTCACTAAAATAAGTGTTTAAAAAAATCCAAACACACAATGAAGAAATTTCCGCCATAGTGAGTAACGTCATATAGAATAAATGGGCGTAATTCGTTGAATGATGTTGTTTTTAGAAAGAAAGGAGGGTTTAGATGTGGGTGGGTGAGTGTGGGTGAACAGAAGGTGAGATTCACACCCACACCCTCGTGTTGGTGTAATTTTAAGGTACACACTGAATACTACAAAGTTATGCAAGAATTAGCGTGGAATGTCCTAGAATATGATTGGGAGACTTATTGAAAGATACTCAAAAGTGACCAATTTGTCACTGAAAATATCCTCGAGTTCATTTTGAAATTAATAGAAAAATTGCATCAAATGAAATAAATTCTATCGAATAGAAATCAGCATACAACCTTCTATGTATTCCCATAAAGAATCCTTTGGAAATAACAAAAGACAAATTTTTGTGAAAAATTTTCGTAGGGGTAAAGGGAATTAAAAAATATTGTCATTTTCAAAGGATTTTTTTATGAAATTGGATAGAATTTAGTTCACATCATGAAACTTTCCTAGGGTGTGGGTGTAGTAAAGATTAAGAGGCTCCCGCACTCGCACCTCATACCTGCATCCACACCCACACTTTCTCTCATGAAAGAATAGATTATTCTTGCAATTCTTATACAAGTGAAAAAATGGTGCACATATAATAGTAGGAAAGGATGTAAAATCAATAAATTCGATTCTCTCATTTTTTTCAAACTTAAGAGAAGCAGCTAAGACATTGATATTAGAGATATGCATCAAGGTCTCTACAGAATAGAATGATTTTAAACTTGTTCTCAGGGTGAGCATTCGATTATGTTCCCTCGTTAGACGAGGGAAATAATATTCAAATTATTATTTGGTTATATCTCCAAGACCCTTCTGGTAACTCAATATCGAATATGTAGATAAAACGAATTTAACATCCAAACAGGTATTTATTTCATTATCAATCAACATTTGATTTGAGTGACCTGATTTTTCAATCGTTCTTGCACAGCCGACGAAATGCTATTGTTCCACAGATCCAACCTTTGCAGTGTCTACTAATTCATATAGTATGAAAATTCATAAGTTCACAATAGCAGAAAATTAGAACTGAGATTAACGGGGTGCTATGATTATACCTTATAAAGCATGAATTCTAGTTGATTGGTAAAATATGGACTGATGTGATGTGATTTTGAAATTTCGAGTTTACCCACTTTTGACTAACTTTTTTGACCTTTTGAAACTTACCATAGTCTTCTGAAATGATCTTCTACGTTTTTCAAGAATATGTTCTAGGTAGTGAATGTGAATGTGTTTCTGACTCAGCTGTACCAACACCCTGTTGTACGGTAATACAGAAATAATATGATCTTTAGAAAATAATCTTCGAATATATTGGTATAACGACATCTTTAAATATTCACAACGAAATGAAAGACTTTTTCTTTGTCCAATTCATAGATTATTTTTTTCTCTTACTGTTTTTTTATTTTATTCTTTACTTTCTTTGTTTTTTTCTCATCCTGACGTGTATTTTTTTTGAGTCACTTTTTCCCATACGCCCATTTTCAATTCATGTGTGTATAAAAATGCACAGTATGTATTTCATTTTTCAGTCGACAAAACAAAAGACAATCCTCGTTCTTTAATAACAAAACAAAGTTAGTTGATTTTCATTTTGAAATAATCTTTTCTTCATATTATTGAACCAGTCAATAGTTTATATCGAAGAAAGTCACTAAGTCTCATATTCAAAAATTAGAACAATTTCTAATGGCTAGAACAGCAATAGGTATTGATTTGGGTACAGCATACTCATGCGTTGCTGTATTTCAGCATGGTAAAGTTGAAATCATTCCTAATGAACAAGGAAATCGAACAACACCATCTTATGTTGCATTCACCAATGATGAACGTTTAATTGGTAATGCAGCTAAAAATCAAGCATCTATTAATTCAAATAATACTATCTTTCATGCTAAACGACTTATTGGTCGTAAATTCCATGATCCAACTGTACAAGCTGATATGAAACATTGGCCATTTATAATAGTAAATGATGCTGGTAAACTAAAGATTCTAGTTGAATATAAAAACGAAACAAAATTATTTACACCTGAAGAAATCTCGGCAATGATATTAACAAAAATGAAAAAAATAGCCGAGATTTATCTTGGTAAAAAAGTTACCGAAGCTGTTATTACCGTTCCGGCTACTTTCAATGATTCACAACGTCAAGCAACAAAAGATGCTGGTGTTATTGCTGGTTTTAATATATTACGTATTATTAATGAGCCAACAGCTGCTGCTGTTGCTTATGGTTTAGATAAAAGAATATCTGCGGAACGAAATATATTAGTTTTTGATTTGGGTGGTGGTACTTTTAATGTATCAGTTTTAACAATTGAAGAAAACATCTTCGAAGTTATATCAGTAGCTGGTAATACACATTTAGGTGGTGAAGATTTTGATAATCAAATGG
>CAJNOL010002850.1:15013-30568 GCA_905250125.1 Rotaria sordida | reverse complement strand
TTTTGGTCGATCATGCCATAATTCTTCTTCATATCATCTTAAACCATCATCAATAATTTTTGCTACTTCAGCTGATACTTGAGCTCTTGGTGTATAATCACCTGTACGATCATGATTTTGTTGATTATGTTTACGATTTGATGGTGGTGTTGGTGTTATAATAAGAATTTTATCAATATCATCATCATCATCTAATTCAAAATCCGATTCATCAGTTTTACTAAAATAAAAATTCTATTGAAAAAAAACAAAATCTAATTAATAAACTAGATAATAGCGTATTGTTCTTCATATGGATCAAGTGTTAATGATGTTGTTCGACACCAATTTTGTGAACGAAATAAAGGTAAATTTATTTGTTTATTTCGTAGTTCTTCACGATTATCTTGTTTTGATGATTGTTCTGATGATTTAACCTGAGATTGTTCTTTTTTTCCTAAATCAAAAAGAAAAAACATAATATAAATAATTTGTTAAAGAATTGTTTTTAAACCTTTTTCTTTGTTGGCTTTTTACGTCTTGTTGATTTATAATTCCAATCAATATTAGTTTTTGTTTCTTCTTTTTCTAGTAAAGATGTTTAATTATCTATATTTCAAAAATGTTTTAAAACAAAACGTCTCAAGAACAAGTGTGGATAAGGTTATTTTTCGGCTTTCCATAGATTTAAGATTTTTTATGAGAATAGAGTTACGATTGATGCTCAATCATATTCTACGGACCAAAACTGCGATAAGCAACATCATGGTTTTTGGAGCTTGGAGTACTCCCTCGAGGGATTCGAGAAAAATTTTTTTCTCAAGTTCGATCGCAACATACCTAGTGATATCGACTCAGGTAAACTGATTACGAATATGATATCCATAATGAAAAAATGTTTAAGAATCTATGCTTAATTCTGCTCATTCTATTTAGTTGAGTAGTCGATGCTGCTTCAACATGAAAGTTTGTGAGAATAAATAACTTTTGGAACTCTGTCCAGTAGCATTTTAAAAAGAGTCAAAAAAGTGTGCATTACGGTTTTCCAGGAGACTTCTGAAGGTTGGGTGTGGGTGTGGATGTGAGCGTTTGAAGAGATTATCGACACCCACACCCACCCCATATTCCACACCCACACCCAAACTCACCCACACTGCACACCCATCCACACTCGGCCACACCCACACACCCACCCACACCCACACCCCACCCCGCTATACAAATAAAGTCGGCATTTTCTTAGGTAATTGCACCTGATACACAAAGTGAACTTTATTTTTGCAGTGACATTATACTAGTAAATTTAGAATTTTACTAGTCTCTATATATTCTTGAACAAAAGCAAATTATCCTCATTTCATGTAAATAATAAGTTTCTTGACTACTTTTATACAAATAAACTCAAGTGAATGAAAGTTTCTTGGTTATTTTGTGAAACACGACCCACAAGAGAGGGTGTGGGTATACTTGTTGAATTAACTCACACTCCCACCCACACCCTTTTCGAAGAAGGCTCCCTATTTCATAAGAAAGGAATAATTTACATTTTACTAGAATCAAGCCTTTCTATCTTCATTGTTATCACTGACCAAAATTTATCAACAGATTTTTCAAGAACCTTGTTTATTGATCAATTAATTATTTATATTCAGCTATCCACCACATAAACATAGACAATGGTGATTGCTAACATTGGTTTCATTTATTTCAAAGTTTGACAACAGCAAAGTTCTCAGAAACTTACTTCTTTGTAAGAAAAAAAAATAGAATGGCGTATAAAAGTTCACAAACATTTCCAACCAAAAGCTATGAATATCTATGAAAGTCTTTTTTGAATCTAATGATCATTAAACTTTTTAGCCTCAAATGCTTATATATGACGTAAAAGACGTCGAAAATTTGTTATATGAATATTAAATAATAATTAAACGGGAATTTAAAAATATGTAATTATAAATATTTAGAGAAATGTTAAAGATGTTTATAGAAAAGAGAATAAATACATGTACCATATCATATTGACTGGCACTTTCTGTCCGTGTTTTTTTTGTTTTATCATGGACAAATGATTACAATTTTTTTTTAATATGAATTATTGTGTAACACTGATGACATAATCCAAAATCATTTAGTTTAACGTTGTGCGCTTTTATAAAAGATTATTCGAACTTTTTTTTTGCATTAAGGTTGCTTGTTTGACTTCTTTTGCAAACAATTATTGTATCGAATAAACGAAAGACTGCAAAACTGAATTAAGGTCTTCCCCTTAAAAATTGCTCTCGGTCCAGGTACATACAAATAGCATGAAGTTTTCAGCATATGTTGGGGCTGTTATGAAGAAGTCATGTTAAAATTTTTTGCCCTATACCATGACGTTGACAGAGATATTGGCCAAACAAAATTTCTCTGTCAAGGCTCGTATAACATATTTATTGGTTTTTTGTTTGAAAGAGCATGTCAAGATGCACTTTTTTTATTTAAATACTTACTTTTTAAATGAAAAAAGGAAATCACAAGTTTAATGACACTCCGAAAGCTCATAAAAAATGAATATTTTTCTATACTCATGTTTTCTTATATGATAATAAAAAGCCTTACTTCAAAAAAGAAGGACTCTTGATGCACTGCATCTTGGCATGCTCCTTTAAACGAAAACAAAAAATTAAATATATGGAATGAATCTGAACAGAGAATTCTTGCCGACCCGTTCAAGAAAGAATAAACTAAGAAAAAACGAAAAAGATTTTCTATTTTTTTTGGAAGCAGCTTATTTTTTGTCTTCAAAAATTTTCGGAAGGAGGTGCACAGTATACATTTTTTGTCGTTTATGAAAGGTCAGATTATAGGCTAACTTTCCATGCATTTACCTTAGTTTCGAAATTTCGGACAAAAATTGATTTTTTTTTAAGACGAAAAGGAAGGTCTTTATGTACTTTGTTTGCTGGTTTTTCTTGTTTATCATAGTTACATTATCAAATCATGTAATAAATGCTATGACCAATTTTTCGTGCAAAAGCATTTCTCATGTGTTGTGGTTATGATGGTATTTTGTTCCTTTTAAATTAAAGAATGCCTCATTCTATCTTGAATATATCTACAGAAGTTAGTTGGAAAATATGCCAGTCATAATTTTCATAGTTGGTTTAGGCTACATCAAAAATATAACTGTCTTGCATGCATACGTGCACAAATCGTTTTCAAGGAAAATTCTTGTTTCTTATCAATATCTGTTTATCACTGTGCATAGTTCTAACGATACACGTTTGTCTAGAGCAAGAATTTTCTCGTTTATATGATGATATGTCTAAAGATTAAGCGAAGGGTATGGGTGTGTTGTTGTTTTTCTACTAATATCACCCACACCCACATCCTATGTCGTCATGGCATTGGGTCAGCATCTCAGTATCAACTGAGTATCAAGAGATGCTGAGATGCCACGATTACTTTTTTAATCGGTACTGTTCATAAAATGACAGCAGTTATTGAGTCGTTCGTAACTCACTGTATGTAAGATCATCAATATTTTACGTTTATTTTTGATCACACAGGACATCTCACAAACACAACGATTTATTCTATTAAAATTGATTTTTTTTTCAGATTGTTTAACTTTGAAAAGACAATACAATTTAAGTTTTAGAATGTTTCATTTAATGCTGCATGATTGTATGCATTCTGAAGTGCTCAGGATTGACTGTCGCCGTCATTGTTTGAATTTGTTGTCGTCGATGAAGTAATATTTTTTGAAATTTTCTATTCACGCCACTTATCGATGCAAAACAAATGAAAGGAAAGAGAAAATAGACAAAATAGGAAAAAAAATGGAAATATTGTGCGGCATTGACACCAACATCTTGTGACAAACCAAATAAACGAGCGATCTGAATGATAGTAAGTGGAAAATTGAAGGCCAGAGTAAGAGATGAGAGGGACATCAGTTGAATTGTCATCTTTCGCTGTTTACGCCATTGAATCGGTAAATGAGAACGATATTTATGCCAGACAACTCTAAATAGGAAAGCGAAGCTAAAACATGGCTCCAAGATTCCTGGTACAATATTATTGACAAACAAATCCCACATGCGCATTTTTGGATAATTTTGATAGCATGGAGATCCACCACAGAGTAGCGATGTGTAATTGTAAGTATTCTTACAAGGAAAAGCATAAATGGCATAAATATAGTAAATGAAAATGTAGAGGATTAAAAATAGTAATGGTAGATAGTGTACAAATATGCGCCTCATTCTCATTGAAATCCATCGGTCGTGAAATACAATAATATGTCGTTCCAGAGCAACCCAGGTCATTACTATGGTTCCACCGTTATACAAACCAACATTGACAAACCACCAAATGAGACAGGTCAAAGGATTCGACCAAGCAACACTCGAATGTACGAAAAAATTGAGATATAAAGGAATATCAATTAATTGAACGGCCAAGCCAAGAATGAGTAAAACAAGAAGGGCATGATTCTTCACAGATGAGCGTAATTTTCGATCGATAAATACATGAAATAGAATAATGAGTGTACAAATCGTAGATGGAACATCGAATAGAAGAAGAATCCAAAACTGAGCAACAGACGACAGAAAGACTCCACCATCAGTAAATGAAGTGTTTTCCATATTGTTCGAACTTTAATCATCAATCATCGATGAAAGTTTGAATAAATTCCAAAGATAAGTTCGTGTAGTAGGATAAACTAGAATACAAATACGGAGTCGCCGAAAATGCAAATCTGTCTGACTGTAGGATTCGTTAGAAAGGTGACACGTGGTATGACTCCCATTAATTCTTCAGTCATCTCAATTAACTAGATTTGTTTTTTTTTTTATGTTGAACTAAATACGAGATAGAAAGAGATAAGCAATCGGGATCAGAGTTCTCTATTACGACTACAGATTCTGGTGAGTCAATATTGATAGTAGAAGAGAAAGACCAGGTGCTTATTGCCGCTTTTGGCATTTCTATAGTTCCCAAAGAGAATTTAATTTCCTACAAGATTGTATCTCTCAAAAAAATATTCAATGTAATTTTTCTTATAAAAAATCGATATTAATGAAAGGTCTATACAAAAGACTAATTATAAATAGTGCTTAAGATCTTTTTTTTCACAATACTTTTAAAAATAAAACACATCATTGGATTCAATTTTGTTTCCTCTATCGAATGATATATTTTGAGTTGAGTTTCAACCTTCTCAAGACTGAAATCTGGAAGTTTTCTGTAAAACTTATAGTACTTCGGGTGTTGGAGGCATTTTAAGGTTCAATCAATGTTTTTTCGATTGTAAATTATATCAACGTGTAGAAAAATATTTTCTCTACCAAATGAGATATAATTGAATACATTTTGACGAAAAATAAAGGAATTATCGAGAAAAAATTGTACGTGTCCAAATATTTTTTTTCCCTAGGAAATCAAATGGTTTCTTGAAAACCTTCCAAAGCTCATAAAAATCTTTTTTCTTTTAATTTCTTTTTCTTGTACAATGAAGTAGAGATTTCGGACTATCGAATGATATGAAGAAATTCAAGAAAATATTTTTTTGTTCATTATGAGATTTGATTTATAAGAAAGGTATGATGAGGTGTACAAATAATTATTTACATACTGTACATCATTCATGCAAGTCGGAAATTTACAAGCATGTTTGTAGTCAATGGCGATAGTAACATTAGTGAATGTTTCTCCATCATCGCCGAGTCATTCTTTTATTCATAAATGTTCTCGCACAAATATTCCTCACATGAAATAACCTTGGTCAAAATATCCATAGGAAATGGTCGTTTGTATAAAGATGTCCCTAGTAAGAACGGTAAAACGAAATTTTGACAATAAGAATTTTGCCATCTAAATTTAATACGAAGAAAATAATAATATAGCAAGAACTATATGTTACATAATAAATTAATTGTAAGTTTATTTTCTTTAATTAACATTAGCAACAAATACAGAAAACTTGTGTAATAAAAAACAAAGGTATTTGCAGTTGAATGAAGAGAACAAAAATTCAGGGAAAATAAGGTACGGGGAAGGCAAAAATCGAGTGGATTTTTTTCTTTCTCTTATATATGATTTGATAGAGCTATGAAATGCCGGTCATGAAGATATTTTTTCTTTATTTGGATTAGATCGCTGTGTAGGTGAAAAAACCTCAAACATATTAAATGACTGAAATGTAATATTTGTAAATACAAATCCGTTGTTCTTACAGAAACGGTGAAATATCAATCACATTTATTTTAGAAACTTTTAGACAATATCATGTTCTGAATCAACATGAAAGAATGAGTAAGTTATGCTATTTAATTAGATATGTAGCTAATTAGATTAAAAATATCCTGTCGGATATAAATAGGTTCATCAGACTTAAAGCATATATATTTGCGAGCATTCTTGTAAATTTATCTACTTTTTAGTAATAAGAGATAGAAGCAAACGCTTTATCTCATTAACCTCGCTAAATCATGAGCTACAAATGTACCTATTCAGTTTCTTTAGATTCTGTTCTATTGTTGAGAAAATTGGACTTTTTACCGTTTCGATACAGTACAAAGACAAAAAAATGTTTTATTATTTAGCAGTTTTTGTTACCAAGACTCCGTCAGAACGCGAAATAAATAAGTATGTGGAATCAGCATTAAAAACTGCATCAAATCAGGTGTGTTCTTGAAATTTTTGTTCACTATGAAAATTCGAACTTGAAGGAGTAGGGGCAAAACTTTAGAAAAAAAGACCTGAGCACACCACGGCTACATTTTCCGTCTCGAAGCAGTTTTTACTAAACCCTCCAGAGTTTTGCTGAATTTTTGTTTTCTTCATTCAACTGTAAGTACCTTTGTTTTTTATTACACAAGTTTTCTGTATTTGTTTTCTTTTCTTTATATGTTGCTAATGTTAATTAAAGAAAATAAACTTACAATTAATTTATTATGTAACATATAGTTCTTGCTATATTATTATTTTCTTCATATTAAATTTAATACCAAGAAAACAACATTTCTACCATACCTTGCACATCCAGCTGGTATGTACATTGTCGTATTTCCGATGGAAATTAGACAATATAAATACCCATTAATAATTCTTATTGTCAAAATTCCATAGAATTGTAAGAACATCGTTTTCTTTTTATACTAACATTCATTATTGTTATTTTTGTTTCTTTCCATTTCTGTTGTTTTTCTTTTTCTTTATCGTTCTGTCTTGACAGCACGCCAAAAGTATACATATACATATATGCATTGTTTTTCTTTCGTTTTTTAATCTTTTCTTTATCTCAACTTGTGTTATATCCGTTATCTACACCCATATTCCACGCCTTGTGGGAACAATCTTTTAGAGTTACACCAGTAATCTAGTTCATGTTATGCAAGGTGCTAAACTGGAGACGGGCTTGACCTGGATTTTTAGTTCTTGTTACGAGTGTCAAGTTTATTCGTTTGCATCTTTGAATTTTTTGTGCTGCGTATTCCTCGAATGTTTGAAGTACCTTTTAGTTGTTCCTCAATGTGCAGTAAATGTAAATATCAATATCGACCCATTGTAACGCCTTCAAATTTTGAAACATTCAGTCCCAAGTATTGACGTATATCCAGTCAGGAGTTCCTCTGCAGCTTTTGACATTCACTTCAACTAACAAAAGGTAAAGAAGACAATATTTTGATCAACATGCATATGCGTCAATTGTTAAAATTAGGATTGAGACAACGAACATGATAGTGTAGTTCAAGACATAGATCATCTCTACTGGTCAGCTTATAGTTGAGTTGATGAATATTTGGACCATGAAATCATCAGATACATGAACGAGAGTTTTTCAGAAGGGAAGAATAATTTAACTGGTGGTATTTTGTTCGAAGAATATTATTGGGACTTATCACTCTTTGACAGAATGATTTGACGAATAAAACGACGATATAAAGTAAATTTGATCATTTTGTATCCAATTGAAGTCAACTCCGAACCAACTAATCATAGAGTAAAGTTGACAAGTTGAGACAACCTAAACAAAAAACATTATGTTTTTCTATTTGATTCTTAGACTTGCAATAAGGAAAAACTACATTTAGCTCTCGATACATAACACTTTTTGATAAATGTCTTTATCTATAAACAAAAAAACGTTTTGTTGATGACCAAAGTTGAGTCACTGAAGGCTTTTCTGACATTGGCACAATGGAAGATTGAAAATGTTCTAGAACATTTTATACGTTTCATGAAAGGTATTCGGTCGAAAATTTGTGTGCTGCTGATTTTTGAGGATCTTCCAGGAATATTCTTGATCCTTTCCAGGATGAATTTCACAAAAGTGTTCTAATATAACTAGCTTGTAGATTTCATTTCGCAGTCATAGATGATTCATATTCGGTTCTTAGTAAATCTATTGTTATTTTCACACTATAAAAAAGAACCAATAGATCGCTTAAATTGTATACAAGAAATTTTTGTTAACTTTCTCGATCGATCTTTGGAATAATCCATAGAATGTTTATTCGTAAAGTAAAACTAGATTAGCATCCTGAATCCATCTTATCACTTATTCGTTCAAAAAAAGTGATTGAACGTCGAGGTTACAAAGGAAATTCAGAAGAATATTTAGCTATTGATAGAAATTATGAAAATCGAATATGTACAATAAAAATTTCAAAAGAATAGTTCAACGAATTAGTAAACGATTTAGCAGTGCATCAAACATGCAACAGCTATTTGGGTATCTAGTTAAAATATACTCTTCTAAATTTGAATATTTCTATTCAATTCTCTATGTAAAGTACACTTGAAGATTCAAAGAAAGCAATCCAAAGCTCGTATCTCGAAATCGATCGACAAAATTGTCTTTGTATTATTTTCGCAAGAATTTGATTATTTAATTGGACAGAATATTTTCTTCTCTGAAATTCTATGTAAATAACTTCGTAATTTTTCTAATTTGATTCTTATTAACTAAAAATTCATTTCATTATCATACTATCTAACCTGCATAACTATGTCATGACATTTGTCTTTCTGCTTATTGCTATGGACTATGCACAGTGATTTAAGATTGGAAAAATTCTTAATAGAAATAATCACATGTTCAACGTGAAGTAAAATGACTTGATCGAAGAAATAATCAGTATGAAGAAGGAGCATCTGACGATCAAGATACACATGAAGTTGTTGGCGTCGATCGAATATGCACAAATTGAACACCGGAGTAAGATTGGTTGAAGAAGGATTGTAAAATGTCTTTTGTATTGAAATATTCGAAAAGATCGAGAATCATTTTGTCCGAGCAACATTCAAATGTTGAATAACGATCTTTTGTACAGAAATTCAAATGGCATGTTACTATTTAGATAAGACAAAATATGGATCTTAGTTTGTTTGTCAATTATTCTGAATCGTTTTGCAGGTCGATAATCGATACTTTTTCCAGGCATGTTTCTAAAAATAAGAACGAACCAAATGCAATTACCTAAAGAAAAACTTATAGCCTGCAAAAAAAGAAGAGATATAATATTTCATTTTATATTCATTCGATGAGCTTGGACAATAGATAGATGGCAGCGAATGGAACGAATATTTTTCTTTGTTCGTACGGGATAACGAACTTTAGCATGCACAAATGACGGAAACAAAAAAATAAGTGCAGAAGAGGAAAGGGAAACGATCATGACCGGTTATTTCCACAAATATGATTCGTCCAATTGTGAGAAAAAAGATTAGACTAAAGCAAAAATAGATCACTGCAGCTAGCAAGATATCATACCCGTTTAAAGATTCATTAACATCTGTTACAAATGTTCATCAACATAAGAAAATCTATCGTGATCTAACCGATATGAAAATTGTTAACATTCGAGTATTTCAAATTCCTTGGAAACTTTGAAATATGGAGATTTATGAGTAGAGAGTTATAATTCATCTCAAATTAATTTATCAATTTCGAAGTTCTACTCTTGACCAATGTATTAATAAACATAAATCGAATTCTTGGATTGATTTATCTTGACAATAGTTAATTAATCTTGATATGAAAATAATTGTATGATATGGTTTTATTGACAAATAATGTAAAGAATTTGATTTACAACGTAATGAAATAGAATCTAATGATATATCAATTTTAATAGATAAATTATCGAAGAATCAAATATTAGAAATACTTTATTTGTCATTTAATCAAACATATCAGAAAGGGTGTGGGTATTTTTCTTTACAAAATCTTGACACTCACACCCACACCCACATCTTATCGTAAATTAACTATAATCATTTCAAATCAATCGTGTTTCATATTGTAATTATATTTTTGTATATTTTGATCCAGAACAAAGTTTTGAAAATGTAAGTATAGCATCTTTTCAATATCCCAAAGCATTTACCATTGATATTCGAGCATTCGACTCGTGACAAAAATATTAATTTCAAGTGAAAAAGGATCATTTCTGCAACAAGAATGATTAAACGAGATCAGATTTTGTTTCAACGAGAAATCATTCTCACTCGTTAATTTTGACCCTAAAATAATGTAATACCTATGGTGGTAGATAAGAAGTAGTTTTTTTGCTTGAATGTCGGAATGTCGCTTGAAATGATCATCTTTTTTCCATTGATCAAATTATTGAACACGACTACTATTATTGGAATCAGTAATAGAAAAAAACTGCTCAATTTATTGATGAAAAGTAGAACTTATTTAAAACACGGCGTTTGTATTACAGTTCTACTAGTGGTCAATGCTTAGAGGTAAACAATCCAATCAAGTATTCTTTTCGAAAATGAACAGTCATTAAGTGGTACATTAGTCAACAGTAAAATGTAATGAGAATTTAAAACAGAAAACAATAGTTATGCTCTTTGATACAAAATATAATGATCACAACAAATTGATTGTATATGACGACACTTATGTTAGATCTCAGTTTTATAGGTGCCAAGTGTGTCACTCTTTCTTTTCGTATTCTCTTCCGTGAAGTATAACTGATCGAATGATCATCTTAAAATCAAATCACGCACAATTAACTAACTAAAATCACAGAGACATTGATGTGAGTTCTTCAATCAACAGATTAAAATTCTGACTAAGTCAATAAGCATACTACAATAACAAAAGAAATTTTTTGTATTTTATCTATACACATAGATTTACTTAATTTCATTGGATATGAGATTAGAATAAGACGCTCAATAAATTACAACTACTAGCACATGTACTGGACAGTTTACTTCTTTCAGTTTTGTTCTGACAGACCTACATTTCCACTAGCCTGCATATTTTCTTTATCGCAATATGTATTTGATCAGAATTTCATTGTATACTTTGAATAGAATTCTTTTTTCTTTTCTTTTTACTATATTTTATTAGAAATAATTATATTGCAAGACAAGATTCAAGGTACATATTATTTTGTATTTGTTGTATTGGAATAATCTTTGAGTTGATCAACAACATGCTGGTTATGTTTCACTGTAACAGAACGTCGATCAGCTCATTTTAATGGTTTTTTTGGTGATTGTGCTTGTTTTGGTGCATTTGTTGTTAAACTATAATATTCTTTTTCACGAATAAAGTCGTGAATCTGCTCATTGGTCAAATGTTCTACTGATATTTTTCTCCATGAATTAATAAATTCTGGATTAATACCAAGATAGAAATCACGATCAATATAAACTAAAACTTCTCCTTTACTACTTGCTACTTTCACAATACCACCACTTTCTATTAAACTACGAATTGTTTTGTCACCTTTTGTTTGTTGTATTGAATCTTGTATATCCTCAACAGTTACAGCATCTTCACCGTTGTCATATCGTGCTTTTAAAAGTTTGAGAGGGGAATATTTTTTTGGACCTTTTAAATCAAGCGATGGCTTATATACAAATCTATGAACATCATCTGTTGTTTTAATATCAATCTTTTCGTTTGATAAAAGTGCTTGAGAAGCTAGCCAATGTCCAACAGATGAATTAATTGTAAGACTAAATTCTTTTATAATTTCATCTAATGTTAATGGATCAATTTGTCCACTAAGAAAACGTTCATGTAATCCTTCGACAATAATTCTTAGTATTGACAGGTCTTCTCTGGAAGACATGCTTGACGAGTTATTAAGAGTTCTAAAACTTGAACAAGTTGTTGATCGACTCAATGGTATTTTTTCTTGACTACTTTTTTGTGGTGATATTTTATCAAATATTTTAACGCTTCACATTTGATGCAAGAAAATTTGCTGCATCAGCTTGTCGCTTACGAAATTCATCTCGTTCTTTAAGTAATGCTGCTGCTGCTGATGTCATCACTAAAGAAAATAATTTGTGGGGATAGGGTGTGGTTCTTAGTCTTCTCTTCACCCACACCCACACCCAAGTGTTTTTTATTCACAAACTAGTGAGAATCTATGCATACTGCATGGCAGCATTTTTTTCTTTCGTGTACCGCCTCAAAACTTTAACCTTTCACTCGGTAATAGACACACAAACACTCGGCATTATGTGCATAGAAGCCATACAGCCTAAAACCCTTATATCGCTAATATTCCATGTAGCCTTACGGCCTTACAGCCTTATATTTTTTGTAGCTCTTTTAGACTTACGTGCTTATAGCCTTACTCCTCGATATTACTAAAAAGTACTTGGTTGGCGAAAAAATGCATTTATGACCAATTTTCACAGAAACACGTTCAAAAACTCAAGAACATCTAGGCTGGTCAGTAATCGATATTGGTTACAATCCCAATATGCACGTTAAAGCGAAAAGTTTCCAAGAGTGGCAAAATGTTATTTGAAATTCATACCAACTCGCTTTAAACTCGATTCCATCTAAAGTGCTCTTCTTTCCTAGATTTGTTACACATCTAATGTAGCATTGTAAATAGTGTTTTATTTCTTAAAAAAGAACAATATTTCTCTTCATAAGCAATTGATCATACAATCAAGAAACGTATTGAATAAATCAGAATAATTAGAATGTTATTGTATATAATAGTCGTTGATCAGGATTTATTCGATAGAATTCGATCAAATTCGATCTTCAGCAATCTAGAGTGAATAAAGTGGATACAAAAATTTAGTATAATATGTTTAGTAACTCACATGAAATACAATGGCCATGCCCCGATCGAGATGTGGTTCTGTATGACAATGCAAGAGCCAAACACCAGGATTTTGCGCTCGAAAGCGTATTCTCATGTATCTAAAGAATATTCTCTTATTTTTCGTTTATTTTCTAGAAAGCCTCACCCTCCTTTTGGTAATATCACTGTATCCTTAACAAGATGCATGTTATTTGTTGTGCATGCATTGGGTTGATTGCAGATGCAGACAGCGTGTTCGTCGCATTTCACATTCGGATTGTCAGCAATGATTTCTCCTGTAGTACTATTCAAGAGAGCCAGACCTTGTTCGACAATATGAAAATAAGATCCGTGTAAATGAATGGGATGTTGATCGTCGTCATGATTGACAAGAAGTAATTCAATAATATCGTTGTACTGAGCAACAATGGTATGATAGCATTTTTCACCTGAATTCTCGCCTAACGATCGATTTGAACAAGGTAATAATTCTCTAGCTAATCGAGGATTATGAAGGATAGGTTCTGCCATTGATGGATATTTCATACCAATGTAATTGAACGATTCAAAACTGGCCTGATCGTCTTGACCTTCGACCGTGGTCAATGATAATATTTGCTTAATATTGATTTGAATTTTTTCATTGAGTAGATCATGATCAAGATGATTCTCGTGAGTACTCATATTTAGTGGAGTCAGACAGATGAAAGGTGTTCTTTTGTCCGTATCGCTTGGACCATACTGACTGAAAGGACAATTCAAAATTCGACATGGTTGAAGTACAGTACAGTTTTGTGGTTTGCTTATTGGCATTTCATTCGTTGCTGCATATTGTAAGATAGCTAGACCATGCCATCTTGTATTGTTATTTTTGTCCATTGTATCGACGCGAATCCAATAATTAATAGTATTATTTATCGTCGTCAAATTATCAATTATAACATCGTATCGTTCACCAAGACCAATAATCAATTGATCGACGATTATTGGCTGTGCAAATGGTACACCATCGGAAGCGATTACTTTTAGTGGATGTTGATCGATGGAAAATTTCAGCGAGAAAACACTACCACTGTTGATTAAACGAAGACGATAAGTGGAATTGTTCTGTACAGAATCAATTTTCAGATATTCTAATGGTGTCGTACTTGAACCCGTCGTTCCATTGCGTGGATCAATATATTGACCACGACCATTGATCAGAATTGAAGTAACAAGCGCTTCAGCAGCTCTCGATCCATCGATGGCTTCGAAATAATCGATTGTACCTGATTGTGTTAATGATTCGAGATCATTCGGATAGAATTGACCACTTTCAATGAGCAAATGATGTTGTTCACTGGTGTAAAAATGTTGCCAATCGCTTAGAAGAAGGACAAATTCGCCTTGTTCTTCCCTATCAGACGTTGTTTTAGGGTGAACAATGAAACCGCCCATAAGACCCATTGCCGTTTGTGAATGTACATGAGAATGATACCAGAATGTACCCGCATCGATTGCTACAAATTCATGTAGAAAGCTGGATCCGGGTAAAATTGATAGTTGTGTTAATCGTCCAATACCATCACTTTCAGGTGTATTCACTTGTCGTATACCGTGAAAGTGAACGCTCAATGATTCTGTTGTAAAATCATTAAAGATCCGTACGCGCACTATTTGATTTTGATAGACATGTAAGACAGGACCTGGTAAAGAATTATTGAAAACATAAACCTAAGCAAAACAAGCAGAAGTAGAATGTTCCAGTAAAAGGAAGAAAATACAAGACAAATACGTACGAGTTTTGGATAACCATCACCCGTGAGAACATCTGTCATCGGAAATGTTCGATTAAGGTTATCATACTGGTACAATGTGCCATTGTCAGAAGCAATAACACGAAACAAGTTTTTGTAGAACATAGTCATGGCTGCAGTGGCATGCAGCTCAAAAGAACACATCAACATCGATGCTGTACAAGAACCATCATGTTTATACGGATCAAAGGAATGCAGAGCATAAACTTGTTGCTGAAAAATTAATAATAATATTTGAATGACGCTTGATAGCCAACTCATTACAGCACAGTAGAAGTAATACAATATTCGTCTTGAAGCTAGTGTATGGATGACGAGAACTAGTAAAAATTCGAAACAACGAGAAAGAAATACAAATGTAATACACCTGCGCAGAGGTGTATTTACGCAGTAAAGGTACTTTTTTATTCTGCCTTTAAATGTGATATTCGAGAGTGTTTAAATACTTAACAAAAAAAGAAGGTAAACATTTATGCCGACAGCAAAATTACTAATTCAGAGTGTTTCCTTATATGGCAGCATCGTGATCACTGTTGACTTAGAAAAGAAGGATTTTGAAGGGTGTGGGTGTTCTTTTAGTCTTCTTTCTTACCTACACTCATACCCACATCCAGATCCAGATCCACACACCTACACCTACACCCATAGTCACACCCACACCCGCATCCACACCTATACCCGCACCCATACACACCCACACCCCAGATCTT
>CAJNOL010002850.1:0-15003 GCA_905250125.1 Rotaria sordida | reverse complement strand
ACCCCACACCGTGGAAGACATAGATTTTTCAAAAAAATTCTTAGAGATATTCCCTATTGCTCATCTCATGTGTTCATTTGGAACGAAGCGAGAGCAAGATAACACTAGGATTCCTTCATGAATCGTTTGAATTCGACTTTGATCTATTTTTGTGACACGAAAAAGTTCCTGTCTGCTCAATAAAACGAGCTATTGGCATAAAGAAATGCTTGAATGAATAGTTTGTTACTAAATTTTCCCATATTAGAGATGAAAAACCTATTGGTTAACTTTCTTCAATGCCTAAACAATGTCAACATCCAACTTGAATACGTTGGTATGCGAGAATATTGATGTAAATTTTCTTATTATAACAACGCATAATGCAAAGGAAGAGAAAGATGTATAGGGGGAGAACATGGTGAAAAAAGTGAGCACGTGCAATGATGAGTGTATACTTACGAAGGCAACTGCCTACCTTTTGTAAATGTCATACTCCATTTATGCATATTATGAGGCATAGGCTGGAAGAAACCAAATAATTTCGTCATCGATAAATACGTAGCAAAGTCAGTTGCGAATACGTAAAAAAGAAAATTCATACATTTCAGCACCATTTAGGACGTGCGTATACTTGATTTTCAACTTATTTAAGAGATATTCCATGATGTAATAGAGCAATTTTTAATAGCGCCATACTCTGTAAAAAAAAATCATACTGCGCTCTTTCCACAATCATTTATTATAGCACTGTACATTTTAAATAAATTCTATTTTCTTAAAAGTTGAGTTAACAAAAGCTGAAAATGTTTTCGAACTATTATTAAGGGGGTGGGTGTGAGTGTGGGGATGGATGGGTGTGTGTGAACTGAAAATTCACACCAACAGTCATACACACACCCACACCCTCACTTGTTTTGGGTGGGGGAAGGGGTCTTCACTTTTGCTTCTAGTGATATTTAGAGACGTTTATAATTAAAAACAAAGGAGTTAGGCTTTTAAAAACAATATATCCTTTACTAGTTGACTTATTTATGTGACAAATCTAGAGGAAAAAGAAACCAATGTTTATTAGGAAATAATTTTTTTTCAAATGAGATAAGCCTGAATGAAAAGAAACGTACTATAACTGGTAGTTTGGTGAATCTAAGAAACAATATGCTGTATAATAATCAAAGAATTTTCGTCTTGAATTTTGATTAAGTTTTTGAAAGAAAAAAAAAACAACATCAGGAAGATGTGTGGTATCCTGCGTAAATGTTTCTTCAGGATGTGGGTGTGAGTGCTATTTTTCTCTTTAATTTGACTCTCACACAGTCGCGCCCAAATCCTACGTTCCTTTTTGTCTCGCCAATAACCAAGCTTAGTCCACAAAGATTATTTTTTTCAATGATAAAAAAAACACAGAAATGGAAGTAAAAATAGTCGATAGGCTGCAAACAGCGATCTTTTAACTTGAGATTATCGAGATATCGTTAAAAAATCAACAAAGCCACTCAAGTACGCAACAACTCAAAATAAAATAAAATAAATTATTTGAGTTTGCATACCGCTGGCGGACATGGGATAAAATTACTGCTGTTCTGTTCCAAAGGAGAGAAGCAAGTCACCTTTGTTTTTTTTCTATTCAGCGACAAAAAATATCATGTTGCAATCTATGAAGGTAAAGTAAAGTATTCAAAACAAAATAAGATATATGACTATTCTTGTCATACATATCGCTTGTTGGTAATTTAATATCTTTCAATATCTCATATATATATACGTACTTATTATATTTTCAAAATATATTTCAGATGAAATATTTAACTGAGCCATACATTCTGTCAACATGTGTTCGCTACCAATTTTCCAGTCTGGTATTTAATGACTGACTGATCATACGTTCCAAGTATAGAATATAACAAGATAATTATTTTTCTTGAGATACACCTTATATAGGATGTTTAGCGAATTTTATGAGATATTTTTCAACATGATCGCTTCGAGAAATACCACAATGAGGGTATGGGTGTGGTTGTAGTTTAAGAAATCCTATTCACACACCCACACCCACCCTTGTTCTGTTCTTATCTCTGGTGTAGACCAATTTTTAGTCGAAGTACTGTTTCTCATTCGTGTTCGCTTACACCCTTTTTTTATTGCTAAAGAAAGACCAAAGGTGACTTGCTTCTTTCGTTTGAAAAAGAACAGCAGTAATGTTATTACATACTCGACGGTTTTATGAATATTGAAGCAGTTCGTTTCTCTTATTTTGAGTTGCTGAGCATTTCAATGGCGTGTTAATTTTTTAATAACATTTCGACGGGGTAGGTGTAAAGATTTCTGACGTGATACAACGATAAGAAATAAAAATGTAGGCGACGTGCAGAGAGCTACCAACATTATATCATTTATATCTGAAGAAAAGTTATATGAAAACGATTTTAAATTTTTAAAGAATATGGTTTGGAACCGCAAATGTTCATGTAGATGTAACACTGGTCGTCTACGATTTGAAAGTGATCCGATAACAACATGCTCATCAACATCTGCACGGAAGCCGTTAGAGCAAAAACAACCATGTCTATCCTTCCGATATTAATAAGATTTTGTACACCTTATTTATGGATATCGAGCTTTTGGAACGCACGCACTCAAAAACAACAGATTCCATATTTTTCCATATCATATTTATACTTTTTTTGCATATATTATAATGAGAAATAAGCCTTTTCGTCGTGCAAAATGAAGATCGTATATGGTCTTTGTAAATATGATCAGTAAATGACGCTCATTATCATTGTAAAAGATTTTATTGCTTCGTACACAATATTATGAAACGAGATAATAGTATAGAGTCTTATCTTAAGTGAAAATTTGATCATTTATGGTTATTGACGAATGTATTTGTTTCGTATAAGAATTTAAAGCAATAGAAAAAAAAGGACTTTTTGTATTCTCGTGAATCATCAATGTTTTATTTTGAATACTAGGCGTTGTAATTATATTCTATCGTTTAGAAATAAGCATAAAATACAGTAACTACTGATTTGTTTGAACAGTATATTGATGTCGAGTGCGTCGCTTCTCTCGTTACCACCAGAGATTCTTTATCGAATTCTTGATCATCTCGATGCTCATTTTATTCTTATTTCGCTTCGATCTCTCTGCAAGCGATTACAAGCCATTGTCGAAACTTATGATCGATATGAACTCAATCTTTTGACAATGTCTTGTACGCAGATCAAACTTATATTTCATATCATTCAACCAGAAAAGATATGTTCATTGATTCTATCCATTGGCTCAAATACAGACGACATTCGTGAACTTCGTCAACTGCGTTTTCTAACTCTTATTGAAAGCAACTCCTATGATATTAGTCGATATTATTCGAAACGTCAGTTACAAGAGAAAAACCATATGAAATCATTTGCACTTGTTTTATCAGCAATCATCAATCCTAAAGTTCGAAAATTACATTTAAAAAATAGTGATTACATAACCGAACAAATATCCTGGCCATCCCAGTGTGCACTGCAACATATCACATTAGGAAACTGTACGTATACACAATATCATACTATTCTGCGTAGTTTATCGCAGTTACAGACTTTTGTAATGAAAGATTGTACCATAAGTGATGATGAGAAAGTATTCCTAAATTCGTACAACCAATTAGTTTCTCTAACAATCGGTGACTGTAATTTGTCAATCAATGATATTGAATTCCTTGTGTCAAAAACACCTTCACTTGTACATTTCAAGTTGGGCTCTTGTCGAAAAGTCTATGACTCAACTTTCAGTGGTTCTTGGTGGGAACAATTCTTCAAGACTAATCTTCCTAATTTAACCAGATTTCAGTTTTTCTTCTCCTATACTTTTAACAAAGACGATGTTATTACTGGAGTCGATTCACTTATTGATTCATTCCAAACACCGTTCTGGATAAACATGAAGTATTGTTTTGTCCAATGTGACTATGTCATGACACGAACAATGATCAATCTTTATACAACACCTGTTAATATGGATAGTATTGACTCCTTATTTCAATCAATTAAGGCAACTGATTCTCCTGTTGCCACAATCAGATGGAGAATATCATCAAACGATGTTATGTGTGGTTCTACGTTGGCATGGACAAATGGAATACTCGATTACTCGGAAACACAAGTATGTTCTTAGAAACATGTTTATGAACTTTTATCAGTAAATTTTCTATTCTCACTGGTTTCAATAGATTTTTCTTCTTTTCTTTTTGTCAAATGTATAGTGAAACAGCCAAGAAACTGCCGCAGAATTGTTATCTCAAACAGAGTCCTACCAATTGCTCGCTTAACAATAGTATTTCGAGTTAGATTTAGTCTACCAATGATTTCATGACATCGTATTCTAAAGTTGCGGCAAAAAAAGTATCCTTCGGATTCTCTGATACAGTACTTCATGTAGTACGAACAAGGTATACGGATCTCAGAACTATTTGAAGTACACGTCAACATACAGGCACTTGGTATAAATTTTAGAATGAAAATTTCCAATTTGAATAACGCCCAAGATCCTTCATTCATCAATGTAGAAGACGTGTGCATTGTACTACGATTGCTAACCCAATAAAACTTTCATGAAACGCTATTTTCAGTCGGCGCCGATTACTTAATTAACTTGAAAACATAGTAATAGTTTTGAAGTAAGATAGGCGTTTCGAAAAATCTGAGTATTTCAAAAATCAGTTGTTTAAGTTAAATGTTTTTCCACAGTTTTAGAACACGAGATTTTGCATCAAAATTCTTATAAAGACTTCATGAAGAAATAGAATTTTCATAGAAATCAAATCATATACGGGTACTCCACAGCATTTTTTCAGTATCTATCAAATAAACACTGATTTGATTCTTTTGATTGCATTATATTCATCTATTGTATTCTAATACAGACGTTTACAGTTTTAAATCTTCGATCAACTCGACTCGAACACACACAATTGACATATCTGACTCATGCATTACGAACGAACAAAGTAACTATCAGTCTTTTTTCATCAGTTTAAGAATGTATGTATGGTGAACCAGGTTGTAGCAGGGCTTAGTAAAAATGCGAGTGCTTTGAGTTAATTGGTGTAAATATTGATGAAGAAATACATCAAAATCGGTCCATATTCTTATTTATTTCTCTTGTATACAAACTCATTCACTCACTATAAAATAGACTCTTACGACGCTGAATGTCAGTTCAAATCAAATTGAGGATGAAAATGCTGTGCAACTGGCTGATTTATTGAAAAACTCTATGGTACTTACAATTTTTATTTTTCGTCTTTTTCTCAAAAAACGTAAGTCCTCTTTACCTAGACACTTACTGAATTGCATCTCCAACGGAATGCAATAGGAGATATTGGAGCCAAACACTTGTCACATGCACTAGAAATCAATACAGTTATTGTCAACATATACTATAATCGATTACATTCATCTTCATTTTTGTATTATAACATAGACACTTACTACATTAAATATTCGTTCCAATCGAATTGGTACAATGGGAATAAAATACATAGTAGATGCATTAAAACATAATAAGGTAGCTTACACTTCCTTATTCATTTCTTCGTTTCAAGTCCACTTGCTCTCATTCATATAGAGTCTCAATAACCTCAATGTGGCGCAAAATCAAATAGGAGATCTCGGAGTACAATATTTGGCAAATTTAATAGAATACAATACAGTAAGTATTATCAACTATCATATCACCCTTAAATAAATATCACATAGGTACTTATTACACTAAATGTGGAATCGAATGATATAGGAGATATTGGAGTGAAATATCTGTTCGATGCATTAAAAACTAACAATGTATGATTATGTAGATATTTATTTCTCTCATTTGTTTATTTTCATCATTTTCTTAAGGTACTGACAATGCTTTACCTTGCTCGAAATCAAATCAGTGACGAAGGCGTTCAACATCTCGTCAATATTTTACAAAATACAACGGTGACACATATTCTCCCATATTTTTTTGCATTTCTATTTAAACTTGATGATACAGACTCTAACGACGCTTGATCTTGGATACAATCAAATTGAGAGTCAAGGAACAACGCAGATTTTCAATGCATTACAAAATAATAAAGTTACTTTTACTGCTCGATGATGCAAATCAAATTCATTCGATTAATTTAAACAGACACTAACAAGATTCAATCTTGCTGATAATAAATGTGACGGTTGCACAATAATGAAGACCATTGCTACATTAAATGATAATGTAATAATGATTTCTTGTTATTTTTATTATATATTTTCATTTAGACGATCACATTTCTCAATATCGGATCACATGATATTAAAGATAGAGGAGTACAATTTCTGGTAGATGCTTTAAGAAATAATACGGTATCATTCATTCTTTCTTCAATATTATTACAAAAATGTTAATTATTTCATATAGAATATTACATCAATATATCTTGATAGAAATCATATCAATAGCAGTGGTGCACAATATCTTGCAGATCTGTTAAAGACTAATAAAGTAATGTTGATTTCTTGTGCATCTTTTTCATCGCTATTTTTCCTTTCCGTGTAGACATTGAAAACATTAAACCTTCACAGAAATCATATCGGAAATGAAGGAGTTCAATATCTTGCTAATGCACTTGAACAAAATACAGTGATTCTTTCGTTTTCATTTATTTTTGATCTCTAGCATCAATTTTGGTTTAGAACTTAACTAGATTGGATCTCTCTTACAATGATATTGGAAATGAAGGTGCTGAATATTTGATCAATGCATTACGAAATCAAAAGGTGTCTTTCTTTCCAATATATTTCCCTTGAAATATTTTCACTGATTCACACAGACAATGGAAAAAATCTATCTTGCTGGCAATCCAATGAGCAAATACATGGCAGTATCGACAAGTATTGTTATGCCAAAAATACGAGTAACCTTCCTACAATTTGTCTTTTTACTTCTATCTGAAGTCTTTGCTTAACTATTGCTTTTAGTCAGGAGTTCATATGATTATTCGAGCAGAGAAACTAGGAGACGAAGAAGCTAAATATTTATCAAATGTATTGATCTATGCTAAGGTTAATTTCTTTCTATGATTATCTCTATGACATTGACTTTCGTTTGCTTTCAACAGACAATCAAAGTCCTTGACCTTCGAAAGAACAAAATAACAGACCAGGGACTAGGATACATCGCCCACTCATTATCCAATAGTACAGTAAATACTTCTAACCAAACACAAGTATTTAATAAATCTTCATTTGTTGATTTTTTTACAGATGCTAACCACACTCATTCTTCACGAAAATCTGATCAGTCATATCGGCGTACAAGAACTAGTTCTTGTGTTAAATAATAATAAAATGGTAAACATATTTGTTTTGTCCTATTCTTTTAAAAACTTTCCTCGTATCATAGTATACAGATTTGAGGATAGTAGATCTTAAGAGAGATGTCCCATTTTAAATTGAATTTCTTTTATCACATAGGCATTACGACATTTGGATCTCGGTGCAAATGAAATCGGAGACGAAGGTGCAAAATATGTTGCTAATTTTCTGCAGAATAATACCGTAAAACTAGTTTTCTTGCATGACTCTGATAATTATTTAGTTTATTTATTCTAACACAGACACTCCACACAGTCAACCTCGAGCATAATGATATCGGAAATAAAGGAGTACACTATCTGCATGATGCGTTACAGCATAATACAGTATTTTTCATTTACTTTTAGCGATTACTTCATACTCATCTTCATTAATTATCATAGACACTGAAAAATCTCTGCCTAGATGATAATCCCGGCAATGGTTGCGCAATTTTAGAAGCCGTTATTCGGACACGACACGATAAGGTAATCACTTGTTACTACATAGGGGTATCCAAAAGTAGTGGCAACGACATTTTATTACCACATATTAAGGTCGATAAAAATTTCTTTTTACATAGGATGATAGAGCGAAAAAAGCTCTTTCTTTCTATGCTATTTGATCATATTTCAGATGACATCATAATAAAAAAATCCTAATAAGACTAGTTTACCTAACATGTGTCACGGTTACAGAAGTACATATTGTCTTCAATAGGCATTCTTTTCTTGATTTTTTCCTTTTTTTCTTCTCTTCATTCTTTCCTCTCACTCTTCTGAGATTTTATCATTCTTCATATGTATACAAAGATACATGCGTCTTTTTGTGCACGTGTCGTGCGCTATTCTATTCTATAAAAAGTGAAAGAAGTTAAGTTAAATCGAATCTTACTACTCTTCGTTTTTGTTTTCAACGGACAAAGAAAATTTTCGCTTCTAAATTAAAGTGCGTAGTGTGCTTAATGTTGAAACAACAATTATTCACGACGAACTACGTACTGTTTTCGGTGATGAAGCTCCTTCTTATCGAACAATTGCAAGATGGGCTCAATGGTTTCGTGAAGGTCGAGAAGAAATTGAAGATGAAGAATGATCTGGAAGACCTGTAACTGAGAGTACTCCTGAAAATATTGAAGAAATTCGTAGTATTGTTAGTGATGATCCTCATGTTACAATAGCAGAATTACAAGAATATACTGATCTAAGTTATGGTACCGTTCATAGAATATTATAAGATCATCGGGATCTTAGAAAAATTACTGCCTGTTACATACCCAAACAGCTAACGGATTATCAACGGAGTGAACGTGTTCGAATATGCAAAGAAAATCTGTCAAGCTTTACAGAAGGAGGATGGCGATTGTCTGACGTGGTAACAGGTGATGAATCGTGGTTTTTCCATCAGCAAACTGGTCGAAAAGTTTCCAATGCTGCTTGGGTGGCAAAAGACGATCCTCTGTCCACAATAGTTCGACGAAATAAGTTTGCTCCAAAAACTCTATTCTGCATTTTCTTTAAATCAACTGGTCCTCTTCTAATCCATCGTATCGAACGTGGACAAACTATCGATCACCAATATTACATCAAAAACTGTTTGCAGCCTGTTATCGAAGAAATCAAGAAACAAAGACCTCGTTCAGGTACTCATGCCATCAAACTTTATCATGATAACGGAGGACCACATTTTCATAAAGACGTACTCGATTATCTTCATTCAGAAAGAATTACCGTGGTACCACAACCACCAAATTCTCCAGATCTGTCTCCATGTGATTTTTGGTTATTCGACTTGATCAAACGAAATCTAACTGATCAAACAGACTCCGAATCGTTACACAACGCTATAACGGAGTTCATGTATTCTTTAGATAAAGAAGAGTACAGAAAAACGTTCGATAAATGGATTCAAAGAATGGAATTGTGTGTAGATAATCAGGGCCATTACTTTGAACATTTAATGAAATAAAACCTCTTGTACTTGTTTATATATTTTCAATTTTCGGATATGCTAATCTTAATAAACGTTAAAAGTCTCGAAAGAGGTGAGAGGAAAGAGTGAAGAGAAGAAGAAAAAAAGGAAAAAATCAAGAAAAGAATGCCTATTGAAGACAATATGTACTTCTGTAACCGTGACACATATTAGGTAAACTAGTCTTATTAGGATTTTTTTATTATGATGTCATCTGAAGTATGATCAAATAGCATAGAAAGAAAGAGCTTTTTTCGCTCTATCATCCTATGTAAAAAGAAATTTTTATCGACCTTAATATATGGTAATAAAATGTCGTTGCCACTACTTTTGGATACCCCTATGTAGATAGAGCGTCTTTCGCTCTATCTTTCTATGCTATTTGACCACTATTAAACTAATACTAATATCATAATAATAAAATTTCGATAAGAGCTATTTTTGTTGAAAACCAGCTGATAACATTTAGATCATAATGGGTGTGGTATATAAAATGGGACGCTTTTGCATTTCATTTTATTATCACTCCATACGTTGTATTAAAAAAAACAAAATATACCAGAAGATGCAGCGTGAAAAGCTCTACAATTAATAAAGTATCGCTTATTTTATAGTTGTACTTTTTGTTCTAAAAATGGACAAAACTCTGAGTTACCAAGTTTCGACGTGACGAAAACGAGACCTTTTTTTGGTAAAAAAACGAATTCGGTCTCTTTCTATCTTATCTTTGTATAGTTGTCCTTTGTAAATTGTAGAGCTCTTCACGCTGCACCTTGCAGTGTATTTTGCTTTTTAAAATAAAACATATCAAGTAATAAAAAGATGAGATAGGAAAAACGGAATTCATCTTTTACCAAAAAAACAATCTTGTTTTCGCAACGTTGAAATTTGACAGCTCAGAGTTTTGCCCATTTTTAGAACAAAAAGTACACCTATAAAATAAGCGGGACTTTATAAATTGTAGAGCTTTTCACGCTGCATCTTCTGGTATATTTCGTTTTTTCAATACAACATATTATGTAATAATAAAGTAGAATGCAAAAATACCACACTCATTATGAACAAAATGTTACCAGCTGGTTTTCAACAAAAATAGCTCTTATCGAAATTTTATTATTATGATATTAGTTTAATAGTGATCAAATAGCATAGAAAGAGAGAGCGAAAGACGCTATATCTATCCATAAAAAAAGAAAATTTTTTCAAGCTTTCTATACGAAAAAAAAAGAACCTCCGTCACTACTTTTGGATAACCCTAAGTACTTTTCGTTTTCATCCGGGAATTGTGGCTCCGAAACGCGTTTTGAGTAAGTGGAGAAAAGGGTTGTATACATTTCTTGCCATGGGAAACGCTGCGAAATGCGTTAAATCGGTCAGCATTAACACGTTTTGCAGTGAATGTACCCTAATTTTGTATTCCATGGAAGAACTTAGAGAAACTGCTATTTTCATCAAGTTGAATTGTCAATAATGGAGCTCGATATTTGACCGAAGCATTACGACATAATTCAGTGAGTCTCATCTATTTTCACTTGAATAAGATTTCTTCATGACTTTCACATAATAGTCAATCTCAAGTTTCTTTTTTTTTCATTTCGGAAAAATTAAAACTTAGGAAAAACTAGTATATTGTGTTGCTCTAAAGTCAATATATCATTTTCTAATTATCAATAATATTATCTATTATCTTTTGCTATCAGATTATTTCGACAATTGATCTGTCAGACAATGAAATCGATGACGATGGATTACACTATTTGACTGATGTATTAAAGAATAACACGGTAAATTTCCGTCGATATTTCTTCATTAATTTGTTGTTGCTCTTAATAGTCTGTTCATACATTAAAATTAAATAAAAATTCTATTACCGATATGGGAGCAACATATATAGCTGAAATGTTAAATGAAAACAAGGTAACAATCATTAATGATTGATTTTCGTGTACGTCTTTACTTTTTTCAGACTATTACTGTACTCGAACTCAATTCGAATAAAATTCAGGATAAGGGAATAGAAAATCTTGCTGATGTAATTATTAAAAATAATGTGAGTTCTTTCTTATCTTCTATGGATTTTTCAAATATAATTCTTTTCTTTAGACACTTAAAACACTCAGGTTAACGAGTAATCCAAGTGTTTTAAGTGTGGCATTAGAAACATTTGTAACCGTACGACATAACAAAGTATTTTCATTTTTCTAATATTTTTTTTTTCAACTCTTCAATATTTATTTTATACCACAGGAGTTGAAATGGTTACAGATATGTGGAAAACATATAGGAATAATTGGTGCAAAATATATTAGTCTCAGTTTACAAGAAAATACGGTTTATATAATTGATGATTATTTTCTAAAATATGTTTCAGTAATCTAGACTCTTACTGAATTAGATCTCACTTACTGCAATATTGGAGAAGAAGGGATGAAATATATCGCTGATGCGTTGAATTATAATAAGGTAAATATTCTTAAATTGATTGAATAAATTTCATTTTTCATATGATTCAAAATTAGGTATTAAGTAAAATCTGTCTTGTGCGCAATCAGCTTGGGAATGCAGGAGTTCAATATCTAGCTGATGCCTTACAACAGTATCCAGTATTTATTATATATTCAATTTATATTTGTTCTATTCTTTTTATTGTACCGATAGACTCTAGTTCGATTGAATCTTCAAGGCAATGGAATCGATGGCCAAGGAGCTCAATATTTAGCGAATATTTTAGAAACTAATATAGTTAATATCCAATGGTTATTATGCCTTAATATCATAGTTGCTTGTTCATTATAGGTACTTGAAGAATTACATCTTGATGACAATAGAATTGGAGAACAAGGAGCGAAACATCTTGCCGATGGACTTATTAAGTCAAAGGTAATCATTAGTTATACTTATTTGAATAATATTGTCTTGACATTATTCAAAACTAGAGATTAATCACACTGGATCTGACGAATAATCAAATTGGAAAGGAAGGAGCACTGTATTTGGCTCAAGCATTAGAACATCATCGAGTATCTATCAATTTTGAACTGTATCACTAATGCTGATTGTTTTTTTATCATACGACACAGACTCTCACTTCCCTTTCACTTGGAAATAATCATGTTGAAGATGAAGGAGCCCAATATTTAGCTAATGCTTTAGAAACCAATAAAGTAATTATCAATAGTTATTTGTTTTTCATTATCTTTTTTACCTATTGTAGGTACTTAAAACGTTGGTTCTCCGAAAAAATCAAATCGGAAATGAAGGAGCAAATTGTTTCGTCAGCGCACTCAAACATAACACGGTCAGATCTTAGATTATTTTAGTATTCGTCACTTCATTCTTAATTTAGAATCTGAAAAATCTCTATCTTGATGAAAATGAAATTACTGATGGTAAAGCTATTTCAGCTATAGTGACATTTAGAGATACTGTACGTACTGATGCCTCTTGAATATTATTATTGTTAGTTGATCATCTGTTTTCTAGAATTACGACTGTATTCGCCTCGATTTTTATGGAATGGGAGACAATTTAATCGATTTGTTTGCATTTGGTTTACAAAGAAATACAGTAATCATCCATTAATCTTTTGTTTAATATGTAATTTTACTGATTCTCTTTAGAATGTTCAACACATTACCCTTATCACAAATAAAATAGGTGATAGAGGTGCACAAATTTTAGCTTCGTTAATAAAAAATTCAACGGTAATTATGTTACTTGATTGATATATTCCATGATTTTGTAATGAATATCGGTAATAGAGACTCATCAGCTTAGATCTTCGATCAAATCATATTGGAGATCAAGGGGCTTCTTATCTGGCGGATGCTTTGATAAATAATACAGTAATATAGACTATTTTATAATCTTGATAGTTTTTGTTTCACAATTTGTTTTTCAGACAATGACTACACTTAAACTTCGTGGAAATGAAATCGGACCATCGGGCACAAAGTATTTGATAGATGCTCAACAAAATCGAACAGTTAGTCCTTGTTAATCCTTTCAGTTTTGTTCATAAATTTTTAAATTACATTTAGACACCTATTGAACTAGAAATCAACGGTAAGCATATCGAAGAAATTTGATTTCAAATTTTGAACATTTTTTAATGAAAATATTATAAATCTCTCAGTTCTTCACCATCATTAGTGTTCCACTTTCACTCAATGTTATCATTGATCACGTCAATACAAATATTGGCAATTGAATATTATCTATTATCCAAAAGGAAAAAGGCTGATCTACAGATCTTTACAGTCAGTAGAATCACATGAAATATGTGCATATCTAATATCATGTAATTCTATGATTGTAGACATAGATCCATCTGGTCGGGAACCTAGTCTAACTGGGTGCTAGTCAGCTCTGTTCAGTGTTCAGTACACTAGCCGTAAATTAATTTGATAATTAGAAAAATTTTCGACATCGAGAAACTCGAATCTAATATCAGTTTCTTAAAAATTTTAACTTAACTCTTATGGAAGAAGTATTATTTTAACAATAATAGATTGCCTTTTTCTTCAGTAAGAAAGTAATATCTTTTTTTTACGAAAACAGTATATTGGAAAGAAAATTATTTTCATTGTTAAATAATATTTTTTAGTAAAAAGAAGTTAAACAAGATCCAGAATACCCAGTCCGATTAAACTGATGCTTCCATAAGTTAATTTAGTGATTATAAGCGATTCTGATTATCTTGAAGGTCTGGAAGCAGCTTTTCTATATAGCCTCACAGTTAGTGGGATCACGCAGAATCAATAGAATCAGCTTTTTCCCTCTTATTATTATCTAATAAAGTTTAGAATAGAATCATATTGACGAGTTGAACAAATTCAATTGTTTTCACTGATTTTTTTTTGGATCGTGCTATCAAGACTACTCTTAGTAGCACAATCTGAATATCTAAACACGTCTTTTATCTGGAAATTTCTATACATAGTACTTGCGAACAACTTACAAAATTCTGTCTTTACGGGCGTCATTAACACATCGTTAGAAGAACATATGCATACTATTGAGGATAAAAATAGTAAAAGAGAACAATGGATTATGTAGGATATTGCATTCACTATTCAAAATATGTTCAACATTGTATTGTTATTATATATTCTAATATTAAATAGTGTGTTTGGTAGAAGGTATTTATAATAATGAAAACAATTTTAGTTATTATTTAATAGCACATTTATCTATCGTAATCATACTTTTTCATCGAAGATGAAAACAAATATAAAAATTATCTGTTTGAATTCGATTTAGTTCAGATTGATGTCACAAGAGATTTTATCAAATTTGATCTACTACCAATTCTTTCAAAAAATTTTCTTTCTGAACATTAGAATTTTCTATCAACTATGTTAAAACAAGTAACCTTCATTGATATCGAAGATCGATTCACTGAGCCCTAGACTGACGGATGGATGAAAACCATATGGTTTTATTTTTCGGGTTACTTGTGCCGTGGAAATGGTCATTAATGCCATAGAGAAAGGGTCATTTTTACCATAGAAACGACCGTTTGTGCCATAGAAACGGTCATTTGTGCCAATCCCTTGTTGCAGACAGACAGACAGACACAAGTGAATGACAGTTTCTGGACCCTTGCCTTTCAATTTAGGGAATATGTGTCCATAAAATTAAATAAATATTAGAAAATAAAGTTGTTGATTGTCTATTACTA
>CAJNOL010002849.1:0-30578 GCA_905250125.1 Rotaria sordida | reverse complement strand
TCCAATAACTGAAAACTATCGGATTCAACAAAATCCGATGATATCAATGTAATCCGATTGCATATGGTCAGTATTCAAAATATGCTTTAATTATATTTCGAAGAACAGTGAATTTTCTTCCTTTTGTGGAATCCGTGATTAGTGTGATTATTGAAAGGGAATATTCCATATTGTATTCATGCAAGGTTGTCAAGTTAACGCGCCACCTATCTACTTTGTTGAATTGAATAAAAACGCACATAACGATTTGTAAAACTTGTCATTTCACTTCTTTTGAATGAGAAAATCATTTTAAAGGTTATTTTTGCTCTATTTCGAATATATATATATATTTTAGAAAGATGGATGTTGATCTAGAAGATGCTCTTGAATTGGCCAATGAAAAGTATCAACTTTATTTAAAAAAGAAAGACGGAAAATCTCGACAATCTCGTTTGAATCATCAAGATTTTGATTTTTTCTCCTCACAATCGATCTCGTGTTCATCAGTTAAGAGAAATCACTCAACTGTTTTTCATTCTTCTATTAAGAATGGAATTCCAGGTGTTAATACTGATGTTCCGGAGGATGAAGATAATACTTCAGATGATGAAGATGATGTGATTGATTATGATACTGATGAAGATACACAAGCAATTAAATACTACATTGGCACACAAGATTCCGCACGTTTGTTTTGTGCTTTAGGCAAATTTGAAGTTTTATACCTCATGATTGGATAGTGGTTGAAAAATGAAATTTTTAGTGTAGACAGAAGTCATACAGAGGGTGTGTGTGTGATGAGAAGATTTACACCCACACCCACACCCACCACCTACACCCACGCCCACACCCATACCTACACCCGCACCCTCAAAGAAATCTTTTTGAAAGCTGCATAGTTAAATGCATGCGAAAGAGTTCAACAGAAGCTATCCATTGATGTGTCGAACGAATCAAAAAATTTATCAGAAACTTCATAGAAATAAATAAAAAAAACAAATGCCTTTTACTACAAAGCATCTCATAGATATATCGAAAACTAAGCAGCTTGAATAGTATTGAATAGAACTTAATAAGAGCTATCAATTGTATATCAATATATGGTACATGCTGGTAATATAATATTAAAATAATATAGTTACTTAGTGCTGTGCATGACGACTATAAACAGCGCTGGATTGTATCGCAATAAACTCAAATACAGCACATTATTTACGAACGACATACCTAGGTCAATATTCACGTTAATTCAGCTGTATGAGAGCATTACATGGAAATATTGTTTAATCGAAGCTCCTATTATAGATCAGAAAACAAATAATGCCAATTTGATCTTGAAATTTTGTGCTTGTGTTCGAATGAATGTTTTCTGATTTCTGTTCTTGAGATCATCGTAGCATAAAACACATACTTTAGATATCTACACATAGAAAGAAAAGAAAAAAACTTGTGACGATTCGTATAAATGCTATAGTAGAAAGTAATACAAACGAACGAAGGTCGTAATGACATGCCACTATACGAGTAAAAATATTGTATCAGTAACAAAGAAAAGTTTATAAACATAACGAGTGAAAAAAAATGAGATGTAGACTGTGGATCTTCTCTTCGCTTACATTCTATGACGTTTTTTCAGTAATTAGATTACTTAGAGAATTATTTTTTTGTTAAACATGCATCTGTTGAATAATATGTTCGTTTGGACATTATACGATCCACAGGTCACTCAACATGAAAATGCAAAAAAAAAAGAAATGATTTTTTTTCTTTATTTTTCTTCAATTTCAGGCTATATTTAAAACAAATACTTCATCGATACTGTATACCTGATAACATAAAACATTGAATAAAAAAAAAAACAACGTTTTTCAAATATGGTATATATTTATTAGAGAGGCATAAAAAGTGTTTATTTAAATTCTCTCCCTCGAGAAAAAAAGGTCCATTCCAATCCGATTAATCGAAATTAAGATACTAAATGCAAGGAATGATAGGTTGAGATCGAATCTTTCACAAACAATATAATTTTTGGCATTAAAATGCAAGAAATCTTTTTTGGTTATTTTCTCTGTTTATACTTTTCTGATCATGTATTCGATAATTGTCGAAGGAGCATCACATTGTAGCTAATTAATTTTTTGTTTCAAGGAGCATGTGAAGCTACTATATCCGTTTTTTGAATTAAAATTTTTCCTTATTATAAAAAAAGGCAATTGTATAGATTGATGATCATTTTTCAAGTTATTCAACTTGTCAATCTTTTACTTTACATAAAAAGTAGAAATTGAAAACAGATGACTCTGTTAAACACTACCGTCTGACATATTTTTTCAAATAAAAAACAAAATAAAAATATAGAATGAACACCCACAGAGAATTTCAGGTTGTCAAACGACTTATTTTTGAACCTTGCTTGTTGAATATCTTCCGAAAACGTCATCGTACAAGATTGAAAATTTCATGCCATTTGAATGCATCTGACGAGGGAGGGTCCCCAACTGGCCAATCGTTTTGGAGTTTGGACTTTGTGCATAGGGTGGACCCCAGTGAGGTATGAAAAACCCCAAAAGGATAAGTGCTGTTAGGCCTTCTGTTCATAGTTATGGGCAATTCACTGAAATTTCAGTTTCTGTCATGGTATATACCAACAAATCGAATGACGATTTTTGACCTTAGATTTTGCTCACAGATAGGTCTATTTGTGAGTGGGATGCTCTGAAAATTTTAGCTCAAAAGAATGTTTCCTTCCCGACATGTTAAAGTCCTAGAAAACAGAAAACTCTGGCATTTTTCGTGGGATGTGAGTGGTTTTGGGGGTTTTCATATGTCGGGAAGGAAACATTCTTTTGAGCTAAAATTTTCTTGACGCTATCCTCACGTAATTTCAAATAGTCATTAAATGCATTATATCCAACCGCTCATGATAATCAAGTCTTTTTAATTTAACTATCATTATGATAGTCGATTACGCTAGTTCTCATATAATTTAGATGGGATTCTTAAAAGATGGAAAACGTTAGGAAAAACATCAAAGAAAAAACACTGACCAATGAAAAACGATCAGGAAAATATTTTCCAAAACATGATTCGAGTGTCTTGATCTTATGTTTCATAGATTTCTATCAGAAGTACAATTTGGATAGATTAAAATTAGAGTGTCGAGTTAATATTTACTTTTAATTTAGATTATGAGTAAATTAAGGACCTACCCCCCCCCCTCAAAAAAAGTCAATTTTCGTCAAAATTATCGAAATTGAGATAAATACATCGGAAGATAGCCCGTCTTCTGCTCTTTCAGAAATCACATTGGTTTTTCTTCGGCACCTCGTTTTTGGCCAAAATTTTCGATGATTTTTGTTAAGCTCTTCTTGAAAAAAATGCTTATTTTAAAAAAAACGAAAAATGTTTTTCGTTTTTTCTCAGTTTAGGCTTTCTGAACCGCGCAATCCATTTTTCTCTATCCAGGCTCATTCAATATATTTTAATTTTTTTTTTGTTTGAAAGAGCACGTCAAGATGCAGTGCAGTACAGAGTCCTTTTTTTAATTAAGCTTTATTTTTTATTATATATACAGACATTTATGTAATTAGACACCCATTTTTGGCGCGTTTTTTGAGTCACTGAACTTGTGATTCCCTTTTTTCGCTAAAAAAGTAAGAATTTAAAAAAAAGGACTCTGTACTGCACTGCATCCTGAGATGCTCTTTCAAACAAAAAAAAATTAAATATATTGAAAGAACCTGGACAAAGACAAATGGATTGCTAAATGAGCTATTTTTGGCCCTTGTTTGGTTCGTATCTCTGTCAAATATCAGGGTATCGAGCTGAAAATTTTATCACAGCCTCCTCCCTTCAGCCCCAACATATGCTCCAAGTTTCAGCCCATTTGAACTTTCATGGGCTGAGATCGATTTTTGAGTGTGGGGGGGGGGGGGGGGGGGCTTAAATGATCGGCAATCTATATTTAAAATAAAGATAAAATTTTTTTTCATAATTTATATTTATAAATAAATAAATATAACTTATCATAGTTTATATTTAAAATAAATATAAATTATCGTAAGTTAAATTTTTCTAAATATCAATTACAATAAATTTAATTTAATACAGATATAAATTATTTTCACATGATTTATAATTTAATAATGAACAAATTAAATAATAAATTAGAAGAAGCTGGCGTATTTTCTGCTGATGCTAGATATCGACCATGTAGACAAGTTCCAAAACACGTAAAAAATGGAGGAATATTCGACGAAAATAAACTTGCAAAAAAAAAGCATATATGATCGTATTCATTGTATATTAGATTTTTGAACGCAAAAATGTTCTATCGGAAACTTAAACACGTTTTGAATAGATTCATAGGCACACATTTTTAAGAGTTTATTTTCGTTGAATTTTTCTCCAATTTTTACACGGTTTCACTCTTGTCTGCATGGTTGATATTCAATATCAGCAAGACATAGAATAGTTTCATCTAATTTATTTTTTAATTTATCATTTATTAAATAATAAATTATTTGAAAATAATTTATATTTATTTTAAATTAAAAAGAAAATGACACTCCTAGCTGTGATGCACAGAAAAAAAAATGAACGCTGGTGTATAGTGCAGATTCGTAAACATTTTCTTGAATATTTGCGTTAAAGAACTTTTAATTATTCTATCTTAGTTAGTTCTATTGACCTGTTGCACTTTCAATGAAGACTAATACTTGATAACATCACATTGTTATAATGATGTTAGCTTTAAAAAATACACAGATCTTGACAGGCCAAGGAAAATGACAGGCAGGTTGAGAAAGCTCTAGGCCTATCACAAGCAAGTCAGACCTGCAAAAAGTAGGTCTGGCTAAACCTCTGCTTCTCATATGGGAATATGAGATGAGTTTACGAATTTGAGGTAGTAAACCGTTTCAGACTATTTAGTTAGGTTGTTATCACAAAAAATTCTGCGCTATCTGATGCTATTGTTTACTAAGAGAGTTTCTAAATTTTCATAAAAAGAAAACATTTCCAAAAACACAAAAACTATTTATTTACCATCATGAATCAACCTAAAAAAGGAGCTTCTTTGGAGGATTTGGAGATGTTAGTCTAAGTGAGCATTTGAAAAATAGATGATACTCATATCCACTATCAGTAAAAAAACTCTTATGAGAAAGGACGCAATATCATTTTATGGAGATGAATTTCACATTCAAATATTTCAAAATAGGAGTGATCATTTGTTTTTTTTTTGAATTATTAATAAATTACTTTCATAGTTAATTTTGAGTTCGGATCAGATTCTAAAATATACAATATTCATGTTATAGAAAGCCAATCAAGTATGATTGATAAACCATCTTCGTTGACTTAATCATTTGTCAATTATCGTCAAGACTAATTTATCTTCTCTAATGAGATGATGTGACGTAGAAACATTACAACAGTACAAGTCTCATTGTGAAATAGATATTTCTGGTTGACTGAATGACTTCGATGTGAATGAATTCAATGTGTGTGATATTAATATTGAATTATTTGTATTTGCTGATTCATCAGAAATATCAAGAAGTCTAGAGAATTTCAAGTTCAGTAAAAATCTTCGGTAAATTATTATTATTCGACGAACTTCCTGTCAGGGATGGGCGAGTCAAGTCATTTTTCGAGTCGAGTCGAGTCCGAGTCATTTCGAAATGGTTTCGAGTCGAGTCAAGTTAATTTTATTATTTTTTTTCTTTTCTATTTATTTGGCTAAAGAATATTAACAATGAGTTTTTCAGAAGATGATGTCTAGTTCTTAGTTTTTGTGCACAAAAAGAAGGGAATAACCCTACACAAGATAAAATGGTATAGCTACTATAGATTTATCAACAAAACCGAACGTCAAGACGAACTTTTCTCTTAAATAGAATTCCACACCAAAATCACAAAAGGGTCATTTTTTTATGAGCAGAATATGAACTTAAATCTGTTTACTAGCAAAATTCTACTATGTACATTTAGTTTGCAGAAAAAATTTGTTGTAGTCACAAAATTGTCTAACTGTGAAATGATCAACAAAAAACCTCAGTTTTTATTGCCAATTTCGCCGAAACATAAATTAATTAAAACGGAACAAGGTGTTCCAATAACTGAAACTCAACTTTTCTAATCTTATTTGATCTTGAATACGACTGTGGCTTATAACAACTTTATATACCAAGAGAGACTGACAAGTCGAAGCCGTAATTACCACAGAAGCTAGTCGATCAATGTACTTACTACACAATATCAAAGAGAAGTTTTTCATTTGAACTTGTTCATCTCAAGATAGTGTTAAACTAGAGAATAAGTCATTTCTTAAACAAGATATGCCAGGTACTCTTGTGCAAAATACTTATACTACTTCAATCAACTAATCAGCTGAAGGTAAATTCTATATTAGAAAACGGATAAAAGGAATGTATTTTTAAGTAATTGACGAAAAGTAAATCCTCAAAGGTGGAAATTTTATCATTTTATAAAGGCGATAGTTAAAATTGGAAACAACCTACGAAGGCAAATCTACAGAGAATAAATCGTCGAAACCACTCGAAATACTTTTTCTATTTGTTATTTTTGTTTTCAATTATGCTAAATTTGCTGATCAAAACACTCATTTTTTGATAATCATGCCGCAGTTAGACAATTTTAGTGATTAGAGCTCAGATTTTTGGTGTTTAAAAAAAATGCTTACTCATAAATAAATGTTTTTTTTTCGCTTCACAGATAATCCAAAACAAAACAGAAGGAGACAATATATATGCATCCTGTAATACGTGTAGACTAAGATTTACGATCATATAAATAAATAAGTGAAATAAAGCTTTTGAAGAAAACCTTCTAATGCCGTATATTTCACTAGAATGAAAATTGGGAATCAGAAAAAATTTAGCTCTATATATTGTGATTTTTTTATAAAAGCAAATGAAAATTTTTTCGAGTGAATGACTCGAGTCACACAGTCGAGTCAACATCATCCGATTTCCGAGTCCGAGTCGAGTCCGAGTCAGTAAAAAAATGTGACTCGAGTCGACTCGAGTCCGAGTTTTGACTCGGACTCGCCATCCCTGCTTCCTGTATCAATATCAGTAGAAACTTAATTTACAAAGTCCATATCCTTGTGTTTATCTCGAGAAATTGTTAAACGACTAATAAATATGATAAAGCAATTTCTTCCACGTAATCATCTATAGAAAGAGAAGATGTTTGATCTTTTAATTTTTTCTTAAATATTCGAGAATCGATGTAGCAGATACTCTTGGTGATATTTGCTGTCTAAACTCTAAAATTTGACACTTTTACTATGCTGAAAAAAATATTCTTTATCTCATCAGTACTTGTACAAATATGAAATGACATCTTGATTAGCAATAATAATATAATAATATTCTACTGCACCAGTGGATTCATTATTCCAAGTGCATCCAAAAAATAGGCATTCTATATATTTAGATAAGTATAAAGATAAACTTTTGTTCAGAATATAGCTATTTAGTTAATATTTTTGCTTTGAAAATTTATGCAACTCTTATGGCTGCGTTGGACTCAATAAAATGAAGACAATGATTACATTACAAAAAAAAGAGAATGAATTCTTTTGATATAGTTACGTAGTGTTGATGCCTATGGATTAGGAAATTCTACGATTTATTTAGTTGATGTGCTACTTTATGCAAAAGAGATAAAAAATATTACCATGAATCATGAGAGCACAGTTAATAAGTTTGCGATTGCCTCAGTTTTCGAGTATTTTTCATCAAAACATTTAAATAAACATACTATAGGTGTCAATTCCCATACTAAAATAAACTTCACCTTTTTAAATAAAGCTAAACTTACATACGATCAACTCTAAAAATTCAAAATTTAACTTAGGATGAGCTTACAGAAGCAAAAATCAGGTGAGGCTCAAGCCTCACCTATCCTATACGTTACGCTACCTATGAACGAGAATTATTTTCTGACCAAGGCCGAAACTAAAAATACTTGGTTCCACTCATCACTTGTGATGATATAATATACGAACAGTCTTTATTTACCTTTTCACTTGATTAATCGTATACATTAAAAATAGAAGACATTAGATGGCTTATTCATATATGTATTGAATTAACCAAAATAACAACAAGCACCTGGACTATATATATACGAAGAAAATAACCAGTATTTAAGTCTATTACTTTGGTTGCACATCAAAATTCAACTATGAAGTTATATGGAATATTATTTACTTTTATTCTTCTAATTGGCTTATCTTCATGTCGTGACAAATTTCTTACTCGTACATCTGTTCAAGACTATGTTGATAAATTTGTTGATGTTGTTAAATTTAAACATCAAGGAATATTAAGTCTTAATAAAACAGCTATCCGTCAAATTTGGTCTTTTTTTAAAGCAAAATATCGTCGTTTTTATTCATCGACTAGTTAGTTATTAAATAAAATTGTTTAATTTTAAGACAATAAAATTGTTGTTTTGTTTTGTTATTATAGAAGAAGAACGAGCACGTCTCCGTGTATTTCGTGACAAACTCAAATATGTATTAGAAACAAATCTTCGAAAAGCAAGTACATATAAATTAGGATTAAATGATTTTTCTGATTGGACACCAGAAGAATATCAAAGAATGGTCCATGGTGTGAAAGTTTCATCTAGGTTCCGACGAAGTTTAATAGATGATGAACTAGATGAAGATTCATTAGAACGTAGTTTAGCAAGATTTGATCAACGTTATTATTATGCAAGAAGAGATGAAAATAACAATGACACAAGTCAACAACCTAATACATTTGATTGGCGTACAAAAAATGTTGTTAGTCCTATTAAACATCAAGGTTACTGTGGATCTTGTTATGCATTTGCTACGGTTGCAGTTATGGAATCACTCTATGCTATAAAAACAAATTCTCAAAATGTTACTCGATTCAGTGAACAACAAATAGTTGACTGTTCAAGTAAAGGAAATAGCGGTTGTTGTGGTGGTAATTTTGAACCAAGTGTTAAATTTTTATCAGAAAAAGGTGGTAAAATAGCTATAGAGGCTTCTTATCCTTATGCAGAAAAACTAGCCTTGTGTCAAAAAAGTGGTACTAATGAAATTGAACTTGGTGAAATTAAATATGAGAAGCTTGCTAGAGGAAATGAAAAAAAATTGGCTGAAGCAGTTGCTAATTATGGACCAATATTTGTTGCAGTTGATGCTAGTTCTGAAGATTTTGGGACTTATCGAAAAGGTGTTCTTCAAATAGATCGTTGTCATAAAAGAAGGGTGACTCATGCTGTGGTTGTTGTAGGTTATGGTTATGATGAAGAAATTCAAAAACCTTATTGGATAATAAAAAATTCATGGGGAACAGGCTGGGGTGAAAATGGTTATTTACGTTTAATTAAAGATGCTGGAAATATGTGTGGTGTTGCTACACAGGCATATTCTGCTAAATTAATATAAAAAGAATTTTTTTTCTAATCAATATTTTATATTAAATAAATGGAGAAAAGAAAAAGATAAAATAGTCTTCTTATAATGATCGTGATAGTCGGTTTTGATTTGATTCATTATTAGAATCTAGAAAAAATAATACATAAAAGTTTTTATATAAATATTTTTTTTGTAACGTACTTGATGTTGAATTATTATTTCTATTCAATTGAGATTCATTACTCATATGACATCGAAAAGATTCAATTAGTGTTAGGATTTTTAGTTGATAATACATTTGCCATATGTTGATCTCTATCAGAGATGTTCATAGCGGCGCTGCCGCGGTGGCGATGGCGGCAACAGCAGGTTTTTGAAAAAATCATCGTGGCAGCGGCGCGGTAACGGTAGATTTTTTAAAAGTCATTGCGGCAGCGGCGTGGTAGCGGCAGATTTTCTAAAAAAGCCATCGTGGCAGCGGCAGCGTTGTTTTGGAGGACATTGAAAAACTGCATGAATATAATAAAATTTCGGGATTTACAGGGTGTGGGTGTGGATGTGATGAGAAGATTTACAACCACACCCACCCCACACACCCTAGTTTTTTGAATACAATCTTGCGGTTCTTAGAAATCTAAAGTTTGAGTAAAAAATCACATGCTGAAAGAGCACATTATTTTCTATGAATTGGTATTTTATTAAAGATTTTCTGTCTGTTGATTAATGTTGTTTTTTAAGAATGTATTCTATTACTATTTTTTATAGAGATTTTTGAGTTAATCACTCCAAGAAGGATTTTGTGTGTTTTGCACAGCCAAGGCTTGTCAGAAATCAAAACGCTTCTAATTCATACATTGTTGATAGTACTCTTTTCACTGGTAGGCTTAGTTTTTTGCACTGTTGAGTTTGAATCCTGCATGTTTGCTGGTGATCGGCAACGTTAGTCATGCTCTTATATTTTTCGAAGAAAAATCGTGAATGAAGTTTTGATTAATCACAGACAAAACCTCTATGAGTACATCTTCATAACTATCCAACAATGAACGAAGAATTTCTTCCTACACTTCTTCTGCAACAAAAACCATCCTGAATTACAATAAAACTATGCTTAGATCCTTTTAAAATATTCTAGAACATACCATAGCATTTTTAGATCTCTAAATAGTTGTAATAGGTTTTTAAACTTGGAGATAGACAAGTGGTAGTATGGTATGATAATGACTACTAGTATGTCAATTTGGTGCAATTAGTATATAGGCGACATAAAAACTATGATATATTCGAGTTCTAACTTTCGGCAACAATCAATATAATCATTTCTACGTTTATAAAGATGCAAGATGATGCGTTGAGAACTTATTAAATCGATATGCACAGCAAAGCGAAGTTGACAATTAAATCAACAATAAAAAGAATAAAAATGTAATAATAAATAAAATAATTTTATTCCATATATGTATTGAGTTCGCGAAAAAATTAATATTTTATTTTTTTAATGTATCATTAACCAAAGTATTGCACAACATGAAAGAATAAACAATATAAATATAGGTATATAAGTAATGTTAATCGATCGAGCCGCGCTTTCGGAATATTCAATTGAAGCCCACTTTCCTTATGAGCCAATAGCATATGGACGCAGAATTTCGGTTCTGCTGTTCCAAAAGTAAATCGATACTCGGTCTTTTTGTTTTTTGAAACATATCTCAATCGTCAATCTTGATAATTGCAACAAATTGCATTACTAAAAACATACAATCGATTGTAATTAAGTTTTTTGATAAAAAAAATCTAATTACAATTCTACTTTTGTCTACATTCAATGAATTCAAAATATTTTGAATACGATTTATACTATTACTAAATATAATGAAAATTCGTTTTCTTCAGAAAATGTAGTTACTCATTCCTATGACTTTCCAATTATTGAAATTCGTCACTGTTATTTTGTGTTGAAACTAAAACAATTTCATTGTTCTTGCAAAAATATTTTAACAATGAACATCAGAAAAAAAAAGATATGAAAAGAAAATATTTGTTTTAATTTTGATTATTAGAATAAATAAATTTCTTAATTCGAATTCTTTAATATTGTATCCTAGTCTTTTTAATATCTTTACTTTTCAATATTAAACAATAAATTTCTATATCTTAAAATTAAATCATATATACAGTTCAAATCATTCATATTAATTATATAAATTATTTATAATTTAATATTTTTAATAATAAAATTTTCAAATTTATTTTCAAATTAATATATTTTCTATTATTTAATTTACTCTTTGAAACTAATCTCACCAGTTGAGTTTCATTTTTTGTTTTCTCAATGACAAATATCACATCATCAATAATATGAGGAAAAAAAGAAAAGCACATGGTAAATAAATCATTCTTTGTCAATATCAAAGTCCAAACTATCAAAAACAAAAAAGAATATTTATTAAATTATAAACTAATTCATTAATATTTGTTAATTTATTTTTTTTTACTATTTTTAAATCATCATTCTGAATATTTATAAAGAAAATAAGAATTTTATCTAATCGTAAATAAAATAGTAAAAACATTCTTCATATATTGTCATTTTTTTCCCTTCTTCTTCACTCTATTCCTTTTAAAAGCCTTCCAACCAATAATATTTTTATCTTATTCTTTTATAGGTGTAATATGATTCTCGATGCATCCATTTAGATAAAGTTCACATAGTCAGTTATCACATTGATTGGAGGATGTGGGTGTGAGTATAACTGTGAGTGTAAGTGTGTTGAATAGAAGATCCACATTCACACATCCACGTCCTTTTAATCATAAATTTCTAAACAAAGAAATTCTAGAATAAAATAGATAAAAAAGTTTGAATGTGAAAAAGTGCAACATCTAGCGAAAGAATCTCTTGAAGTGATAAAAAGCTTTTTATCTTTGACTACTTTTGTCATATAAACTCTAGTGAATAGTGACATACCTTAAGTTGATTCATCTACCTATTGTTTTCGAATAGAATTATGGACGATTTACTTGTTTTTTCGATCTATATCATCATGAAAGCACAATAGCAAAAGAATGAATTTTGATTTGAAATTTTGTCTATAAAAAGGTCTTATGAACATCAAAATCTTCTAGGAATTTCGAAAAAATGAATGCATCCTTCTTGAGGTATCGAGTTCTCAAAGAAACCCTATTTTTCATACTCAATTTAATTTATCTTAGAAGACAGTCTTTTCTTTTTAAATTCTATATCTTAAAAAGGATGCATTTATTTTCTTTGAAAGTTGTAGAAGATTTTGACGTTCGTAAGACTTTTTACAGACAATTTAAGATTAAAATTCATTATTTTGCTATTGTACTCTAATGATGGCATAGGTCGAAAAATGAGAAAATCGTCTATACTTCTATCCGGAAACAAGAAGTAGATGAAACACTTTAGGATACCTAAGTATTTACTAGGCCATATACGATAAAAGAAGTTAGAGTCTAAAAGCATTTTATTATCCCAAGAAGATTCCTTGTGAGATAAAAATTTAATTTATTGAATAGTTCTAAAGACAAATATAATCACATACATAAATTCAAGCGTTATTAACCAATGATAAATACTTAGATGTAAACACCACAATAAGTATAATAAAATGCTTTCAAATTTTTTCAAACATTTTCATGGTTTCGATAAATATAGGTTCACTTCAATCTATAAAACCAAATTTTAGGGTTTGGATGTTGTCGAAGACAGTTATACACTCGCACCCTAGTCACGTACCCCACACCCATACCCTCAAGTGTGTTGTTGTGTTTGCTTACTTGGTTCATACTACGGTGGGATCTATTTAATCATCGAACAGAAACGACTCTTTGTCCTTTTTTATTGATTCATCAAAGCCACCCAAAGCCAAACTCGTTCCTATTGTGCCTAAGCTCAAAGCTGATCCATCTAATGCCGTGTCCAAATTGAAACATAAAGCTCCACTAAAATCAGGTATATTAAATTCAACACTAGAACTTGAAGGTGTGTGTGTGGGTTCCGGCGTAGTCTTCATTCACACCCATCCACCACACCATAGTTTTTTGTGCCATTAGAAACTTTTCTCTATTTCGATGGAAAAATATAATTATTAATAATCTATTTTTGTAAATTTTTATTCAACATTTTTTATTGATAGAAAAAATCTCTCTTGATTATAATCACAGAGTACAATAATAGGTTGTCTCATAATGCACTGTGCAAGCAGTGTGTATATGTCAAATTACAAAACCTATTAAGTCTCAACTATCACACAGTGTAAACAAGAGTTCTCGATGAAATCTATTTTTCTTTAACTTTCAAAAAGAAACGTACACAATAGAAGGTGGATGTGAGCGCTGGTGTGCCTGTCAGTACGATTCTTAACTGTGTAAAATATTCACACCTACTCTCCTAGGATCCAACAGAATTCGCCTTTCATAAAGCTAATCAATTTTGATGATTTGCGATGAATTCTGATCAGTTTATTGAGATAAAGTACGTTTCGATAGATTTTCACAAATTCCAACAAATCTAGTATACAGTCTATCAATATTCACCAGGATCCATTAGTAAGTACAATATTTTCTTTCTTAGAAAAGCAAAATGCATGTGGAAACTACGGTTAATATAGAGAGATCGTAGTATATTTCAATTAATTTAAAGTATCTGCGTGAAGTCAGATAATTATTGATGACGTTTAGTATTATCGAATAAATCGAATCTGAGATCCAGAATCTGCTTTTTTTTCCCTACTCGCACATTTGTTTAAAAATATGATGTACCGGGACAGTAGTGAATATTAAATATACTCAATTTAAACGCTTATTGCTGTATAAGAAATTCTAAAGCCTGTTAATGCACTTTAAAAAACTTCCGAAGCAGCGAAATAGAATTCTTTCACTTGTTTTTTTCATTTATTCGTTTTGTACATTAAATTGTAATGCACAGTTTTGATAGATGTTTTCAACTAGAATAAGTACTAGAAAATACGTCACTAGAAATAAAATTTTGCGTTATATAAAAGTGTGTCAAGTACAACTCTTAATTTTCTAATTGATTTCTATACGAGAAATACAGTTCACTTTGTTTCTCGTTAGATTTAGCTCGTGATTCATGAGTCCACAAATGTATAGATGTTTTTTTTCTCTTTCTTTCTTCACATGGAGACCTATCAGTTTTCTTTTTTTTTTCTCGCTTTGCTTTGCTTTCGATCATTCTCTTTTTGGTATTGTCCTATTTATCTTAACATATAACTACTTTTCTTCCTTTTCTTGCTTAAATATTTGATTGTATGGGCAAATATTATTTAGTTGGGGAGAAAACATTTTACAAGGCTATTACTCACATGTTTTCACTTTGCAATAGCTTCTGATATTTTGTTTCTCTTATTATTCTTTACTTGCTCTTTTCTATTTCTTTTTTTCTTGTCGTTTTCTCTTACATACAGCCGGGCTCTTTCATAGTCAAAAGAGCATAGAGAGACATCGAAGATAAGAGCCCTCTGTAACAATCAATTTTTATCATACAAAAACTATATTGAGCTTTGCAATAAAGATGCAAATGTTTTCTTTAATTTAAGGAGGAAAACTATTATTTTAGAATGTTTTCAATAGTAGTCAATTGGATAGTAAAAGTTAACCAACAAGATCAGTCAACTAGCGCATCATTATCCTTTCAATAAAACGAGAAAGTAAGTCTAAGAAAGAATATCTTTCGTCATATTGATAAAATTAGCACTATATTCGAGATTTTTCGGTTCGGATTTCATTTTACGAATTGAGTTGGGTGTAGAAGTGGATTCTGCATCGAATGATACCATTTTTAATTACGATTGCCAGGCAAAAAAAAGAGTTAGGATAAGAATGAACATGAAAAGTGAAGAGAAGACTATGATTCTTTACCTTCAATCTCGTCGTTCAAAAATTGTTTTTTTTTAAATAGATATATTAATTGAATATATTTTCTTATTTTCTTTTTGAATATGCCATTTAAAAAGAAAGATTATCTTTGCACTGTAATGATGAAAGACATTTTTACATATCGTCGTTTTATTCGAGCAAAAGTCTTCGTTTTAGAGACATATTCTCTACAGTTGTTTAGATATCGAAAATAGAACGTGTAGTTATAAGGCAATCACGTTGTTTTCTCAGTGTTTGCGCAAATAACAATTAAAATATCAGAAATTTTCTTTTTTGATTTAAGTAGAACATAAAAAATTATGGAGCTGTGATCCACATCTTTATGTGTAGTCAAAAGTATTTTTTTCTCATTATCTATAGTGACATGATGTGAGTACTTACGATTTCTTTCTTATCTGATATTGTCTATTTCTATTATTTAAGCCATTTATGATGTTTTTCTTCTTCCATCTTATGCTTAATGTATGGAATTTTCCTTCTTCGCATCTCTTTATATATAGTTGTCTAGTTCTTACGGAGAGTGTGTGTAATGTAGTATGAAGAGATATATTAAACTAGGGTTTCAATGTGACAAATAACTGGCATATTTTACGTTCATATTAAAACCTGTTATGTCAACTTTTCCTTAAAATAAAGTTATAAAGCGAATGACTTCTTTTTATGTGTTACAAGTCAACTGTCGTGCGATCTCTATTGAAAACGAACAGTTGTTCAATGTTTTATTATTGCTTTTCTATATTGTTTTTCCATTGTAAAAATCTGTTTAGATTGTACTTTTTCGTTTTTGTTAACTATGGAGAATTTTACCATTGAAATTGACACAGATTCTGACGATCATTTGATAGATGTAAGACAATTGTTAGGAAGCGACGATCTACGCGTAGGGTTAGATGCTTATGAACCTCTCGACAATCTTCAAGAAGTGTATTGGCCGATTCGTCATGCTAAAGTTGGACAACTATATTCGGGTGATCCAGGACGAAAAACACACTGGTTATTTGCTGAAATTTGTCCGTGTCATCTTGGAAAAGGTGAACCTACGTCTAACAATACTTTGTTAAGTGGAAAAATTCGATCCCGTGGCAAACTCGGCGATGATTGTGGTCACATTATAGCTTGTTCATTAGGTGGAAAAATGGTGGAATTCAATTTATTTCCTCAGCAAAAGTACATTAATCGAGGATGGAAAGGTTGGAATCAACATTGGAGAATAGGAATTGAATATACAATTTGGATATGGTTAATAAATCCTCGCCGCATTAAACCTAGTGTTGAATTTCAAGTTCGCTTCTTTTATAATGACCAAACATATCGAGACAGACCTGATCATGGAAAATTTTTGATAAAATTTAAATGTGACGGTTATGAAAAGAATAAGAAAGTAGATAATCGCGATAAAAAAGAAATTTCAATGGAGTTATATACCATTTTGAAAGGCGATTTAATGAACACAATAGAAAATGAATCAGATTCTGTACCAGAACCTAATTATGAAAAATTCACTACTGCACCAGTCTCAAAATTTCATGATCTAACTAGTGAGCAATTTCAACATTTTATTTTGTTATTGCTAAATGATTATAAAGCAAACGAACAACAACATGTAGAACCGACATCAGCTTCATCTGGATATCGTCCGACAACAACTCCACTTACATATAAGTAATATTTCTAATAAGAGCAAGTTTTTAGAAGTGACAATAGTTGTCTGTTGTATTCAGTTATTTTTTTGTAGAAAAAATAAATATTTTTACATTTCTGAGTAGAGAAATGTTTCTTTCATCGAATAATGTAAAGGTTATTTAGCGGTATTTCCGACTAATTGAATTTGTTCTTATTGGAGTGGGGTGGATGTGAGTGTGTGGTGTTGACATCTTTATCCACACCCACACACCCGATTATCCATAGTCTGATCGATTTAAGGATGATTCAAGATCGCCTGGCCTATTTTTGGGTCTCAGGAGGATGCGCAAAGCTATTTAGCTGGGAATCACCTAGATCGAAAGAGAACCTTTTTTTTTCTATCGAATGCTTGTATGGAAGTTCAAAATTCAATGGAAAAAGTGTTCCGAAAGCAATTCTCAAAACATCCAAGAATCATTCATCCAATTGGTCAATTACAGATCAATCAAGTTTTTCTATATATTTACGTGCTCCACTGTCTTCTTGGTAATGACGGAAACTGCAGATCGCTAGTTGTTTGCGTTCTCGAGTTATTTGACTCACAATCATTCGTCTTCTATTTTGAAATGGATAGTAGTAAAGTATCTACGTAATAATCATTTATTACTACTATTCTTTGTCGATTATCGATTTAGAAAAAGGAATGTTATATTATAATGGAGAAATGCAATGCTGAGCCCAATAACTCGACAGAAATCAAACATTTTATCTGATAGTTACATTACTATATGTTGTATTCTTTATATGCAGAAATCTGGAAGTTAACCATCATCATTAATCTCTGGCAATGGCAAACAAATTTGCAAAATCCATTGAACTCAAGTTCTTCATCTGCGATAATGTTTCATGAAAATCTTCGAAAATCAATATTTAATGCAGATCCCTTAACCGTCATTCCATTTTGTCAACTTTCGATGAGAATCATTTAAAACAAATAACCACAATATTGACAATATTGTTATCTCTCTAGAGTCGAATCCTGTGCCTTTGATTATCCATCGTTATGCTCTCTTGAAAAATCTTGTCAAACCATATTAATTGAGTTGTGTTGCTGTCTGATTGAATTGATCAGCCAGACAAACATTTCCGCATGGATCACCCTTTCTTTGAGAATCGAGAACAAATTACAATTGAAATACAACAGTTACTATACTTAAGTCTGGCATAGTTTTTCTATACAAGGTGTTCTGCGGAACGATAGACAAAGTCAGTGATATCAATAAAGACAAAGATCGCTAGACGCTCAAACCTAATGATAATATCCTATTGAGTTCCTGTAGGCGTCATCATGTAGTAGCAATCAATTTGTGCTTTTTTCAAATACGATGAAGTCGAATTTACAGTATGACAAGGGCATTTTTGTTTTTCACTTGACAGTTCATTTCGCAACAAATATGTTTTAATAAAATTCTTTCATATAGATTTTCGACAAGTAAATAAATGTTAGAAATATAACAATATGTGACACATAACTCACAAAAAAACCAACAATTTTATATGTGACAAGACGTTGAATTTTGGTTCTAGACGTGCTTAACTAAAAATTTTAAAAAGGTTTTAATATAGAGTGTGGGTAGGTGTGGATGTGGGCGTGGGTGTGAGGTGGATATAGATGTGAGTGTGTGTCTCTAACTGTACTCAAAGCTACACCCACATCCACACTGAAGCATTACAACTCGAACATTTCGGTCGTTGCAAGATGGCCAGATGGTCGTAGGTCGGGATCAAATCGACACTCATCACTAATATTTTTTTGGATGCATGTCAACGACCATCTGTTCTCGGAAAAAGTTGTTTAATTAAAATTCACGATGAGCTCACGAATTCAAATGAATCACTGCTAATATGAAATTTCACAAAATATTTTGTTTCTAAACTTGTTTCAAGTACATAGACTTAGTGGTACATCAGTTTTCCAATCAATTTCCTACAATGTTCTCGTTCGGTTTTTGTAATGGAAGCATAGCCACAACCACTGTCACACGTACACCTCACACCCAGTGTGGCTGTGGGTGTGAGCGTCAATAATCTCTTCATACACACTCACACCCACATCCACACCCAACGTAGCTGTGGGTGTGAGCGTCAATAATCTCTTCATGCACACTCACACCCACATCCACACCCAACGTAGCTGTGGGTGCGAGTATGAGTTATCTTTTGATGTACATCCACACCCACATCTCACAGCCCACACCCAGCCACACTAACACCCCCACACCGACAGCCAGTCATACCCACATCCACATCGACACATCCCACACCTACACCGACACCCGCACCGCATCCTAGGGTTCTGTTAGTCTCACTGAGACCTATCTATAGCCGAAAAATGAAACCAAAAGCTTGGGATCAGTTGGAGTAGTTCTCTCGTAGGACAAGACCCACACCCACACCTGCATCCCTCTTTGGCGTCACTCGTGGTCTTTTTTTTTGGTGCAAGCTTTTTTGTTACTGTGTGGTGTCCTTATCATAGAGTGCTTATGCGATAAGAATTTTAGAGAAACGAAAAAAAGGAGGCAAACACAGACAGCAGCAAAAGGTAAAGGTTTGACACGTTGCAAAAGTAAGATACGAATCATTCGAAAAAAAAACTCGTCATCGGTGTAAGGTGCAAAACAATTCTAACAACAACATCATACTATTAACAATACTCAAAATATTTAAGGTTCAATTACTTGATCGTGGTGAGTAAATTATTAGAAAGGATCGAAATGCCAAAGAAACTATTTTTAATGTTATACACTTAGTGTCAAGAGACTACGAACAGTTTGGTTCTTTTTTTGTTTCACTCTTTTTCGTCCATTTCAGTTATTGAAGAGATCAGAAACGAAAATCTGTATAATGTAACTGTAACTTTGATGAGATTACGTATCAAAAAACGACGAAAACTATAGTAAAATTTGGGTGTGAGTAAGAGTAGTACTGGAAAATTTTCCGCTCGCAAACCAATCTGCACAGATGAAGGCCAGAATTGGTCTGTCAGAGATCGATATGTGACAATAACGACGAAAAGCTTCTAATCATGACGAAATCTGTAACAGTGAGAACAGAAAGCTTCGATTCACTTACTGATATAACGGAGTTAGAAGGACAACTTTTACCATTGACAGTTATGTGAAATATCAAGGACCAATCACTTTGAACTACGGAACAATTCGTTAAACTGTTGACGAAACAGCTCCGTTCCGAACGGCTATGAGCGAAACTCAGACTGAGAAACTTTGGGCTACATGGTCGTGCTTCGAAGTTAGTGTGCAAGGATTCGTTCCTTCCACCAATTTGTCAGGGCAATACTGAAAACCTCAGGACCATCGAACAATCCATAGAAAGCAACCCCAAAAAGCTTCGCAGAACAGAGAAGTCTGTCAAGATGAAAGCTGACAGATTCAAGTAGTATGAAAGTCTCTGAGAGTCACAAAGAAGAAATCGTGCTCTCATAAACGCGGGTGATGGTGAAAATACAGGAGCCGCGATCATCAAGCAATTTATCAGGATCTCAGCGACAATTTTCAAGTGATACAGAAAATCATAAGAACCCAAGCGGAGAAATCCAATCATTGAATCTTGTTGGATCCGTTCAGAATCAATGTCGGATTATGTCGGAAATGGTCGGATTCTATCGAGTTGAGTCCGGAATTCAGGGATCCAAAATCCGACGAATATAGGACCGGGAAAGGATCCTATCGGATCCGACAAGTTTCGATGAGTGGATTCGATAAAGTCTTATCGGAACCTCTGACGAAAATGAAGAGATCTGACAGGATCCGGTGGGATTTGAATTATTAGTGTTCTATAGTTGTTCTGCTTCCAATTCATTATCATTTATTTACTATATAATAAATAATTACATTTATGACGCCGGCAGTAAAAATATACCGCTTACGTTTATTAAGACCCAGACGTGCGATAAAGAGATTTCTGCTCTTTGCTAATAAGACTTTCGCCAGTTATCGGTGAAAGTCCGGAAGGTGTATTGACGAATGTTCATTGAACTTTCATTAATTGATGAATGTCCACGGGACGAATTGGCAAAAGTCTGCTCAATTTTCACCAATTATTTGGCGAGAATCTTGTAGACTTTTGCTAGTATTGGCAAAAATTGAGTGGATTTTCGTCAATTGACAGAACAGTATAAACGTAGCACATATGCGAAAACTGGACTCAGTAGTATTAAGATGTATCTTAATGCATACACTTGGAGTGTGTTCGAATATGATCATATTAATGTTTAGTTATAAGCTGCTCAATTACAAAAGAAACAGTAAATAATATGGTGTCAAACGATGCAGAGATAAGAGAGAAAAAATAGCGAGAATAAGATATATGAAAAATAAATTTATCAAGAAAAATTTAGTCACGATCTGGTGATAAACTCGACGATGAACATGATGAATCTGATTTTGAAATATTGTTTTGGTTTTGGCTTTCCCGTTCCTCCTCGACAAACAGCTTCACTGACAAGATAAGCAAGAGACATTAATGTGTCAACCAAGGATCTTTTCTTTGAGTTTAATAAAAGTAAAGTTTTTCTATTTGTTTACTTTTACGTGCTGCTGGGTGTGGATGTGGGTGCTGATGTACCTGCTTCTTTGCCAATAAAAACACTCACACCCATACCCACACCCACACCCACACCCACACCCCACGCCCCACACCCACACCTACACCAACGCCCACACTCACACCCACACCCTTACTTTGATATTGGACGATAATGATTGAAACTGTTGAGTGTGACTTTTTTTATTGCTATAATAGGAAAAACTTCAATTTTCTCCAATATTTTTGTAGATTGCAGTCGAGTGATTTTGAGAAGAAAAAATGTTTTAACATTTCCTTGTCTCACAAAAAAACTAGAGGAATTTACAAAAGTATCTATCAAGACAAGTTCACAAGTACGTTGGTGCTTTCTATGTCGGATCAATTTTCTGTACTTCATTGAGTTTCAATTGAATTAAGTAACATTTTTCATGCTTGATAAAAACTGCAATCATAATCAACAAATATGATGAGTATTATTCCATTAAAATGATAGATCTCATAATAAAACCGTGTGAGAAAAAAATATATTTGCTTTTATTATTTTTTTCAAAAAATGTGAGACGAACATATTCATTCAAGGTTAGTAACTAGCAATATGACCATAATATTTTACTACATGCATGCATTTCGAAGTATCTTTTTTTATGATGATACTTCTAATCTTTCTGTACAAAAATACATACTTCGATCAGTTGATGATGTATAAGTTTGTCTTAGATATCATCCATTTACTCGGAAAAGTATCGAAATTGTTCGACTGCTCTTTATTTTAACAGGTTTTTCAATAACGCACATTCTTAATAATAATGTCGATTGAGTATATCGAGGGTGTGGGTGTGGGTTCTTTTGAAGAGAAGATCCACACTCACACCTACATCCACACCCACACCTAACTTATTAACCAGCAGTTTCATCAAGTTAAACAAAACATAAGCCGCTGATTATTTTCTGTTTTCAAAGAAACATAATATGTGCGCGAAACATCAACAATAATATTTACCTTTTGATCAAAGATTGAATTTTTCTTTATAACATTATAAACTTTTTCTAATTTTGATCCACGTTCTTTAAGAAAATCAATTTCTTTAGCCGAATTTTTACATTCATTACATGATTCTGAAAAGAAAAAAGATATACATTTACATGAATTTTCAAACCTTTCGATATATTCAAAATATAGATGAGACTTGCCTTGTATTACTGTTGAATTTGTTTGTTGTTTATTCTTATTTGCTTTTTTTTCAAACTTGATAAATCAAGATTTTTTTTGATTAAATTCTCTTTATTCTTTGACCATCGATCTCCTAAATCGAAAGAATAAAATTCGACTAGCGATCATATTAATTGAAGAAAATTTCATACCTTCATGTTCAGTATCTGATGAAACAGAAAGAGAACTGCTGTCAGATTCTTTATTTTTACGCTTTAATGTTTTTTTATTTGTTGATTCAGAAGAATTTGTTAGAATACGATTAAAATCATCATCTTCGTCGTTGTCGAATCCTTAAATGACAATGACAGTTTGTAAGAGCTAGACATGAAAAAGCTATTAAAAAACGATATTTTTCGCAATTTTCAGTCGCAAAAAATAACTTTTAGAACTTCATTTTGCTCGACGAGCATCATAAAATATTCTTTTAATATTGCTGATACTGTTCATTGACGTGGTTTTGAATTATTTCTTATTCCTAAGCATTTCGAAAAATATAGGGTGTCCAGAAAGTCCTTAGAGTTAGAAAAATTTGCATATCTCCTTTACGGCTCGACCAAACGAGCTCATTTTTTACAAAAGGTAGAGGCATGTTCACACTCCAAATCCATATGGACAAGGGTATTCAGAATCTTTGTTAAATATGACTATTGACCTCAACAGGAAAATTTATATAAAAATACTCTAAGCTTCAACTAAGTAGAATGATCGCTACACAAATGATATCAATTTTATTTTGCTGCCGAACAATTAGTACTACCTTTCATAACTAACTATAACTAATTATACTATCTACCGATTAAACGTCTCTGAAGAAAAATTCGAAAAACCAGCACAGTATTTAAAACATATATGATTAGCTAGTCGAGCAAGGTTTGTTTAAATTTTATGCAAACAGTTTATATGCATTTTCTTTCTTTTCCATCTTTGTTGATGGTCCTTTCATTTCATTGGTTCAATGACAACTAAACCGTTGCAAAATTTCTTTCATTTTCTGCCGTCCGAAAATTAACTATACATGCCTTTCTGCAAATAATTACGATCAATTTACGAATATTTAATTGTGTGACTAAATTAATGATGTCGCTTTTTGGTTTACTCAAGATCTTGGGCAAGACAATTAGAATTCAAATTCTTTTTCAAGATCTTGACATCTTGAAATCTTTGAATATATCTAATCAAGATCTGTAGTACAGATTCATCTGATCTTATCAGAAAATACGTTTGCAAAAAAAGACGAATTATCTTACAAAGATCTTGACAAGATCTTGCTCATCAGTTCCAAGATTCCAAGATCTTGCTTACAAGATGTTCCACTAGAGTGATCAAAAATGAGAAAAGAAACAATATATGATTGAATATTTTAAAGTTCAGCATTGTTACAAAAAGAAACAAATCGAATAGTAATACAACAGACTCAGAAAGAGACGAATAAATAGATTATACATCAAAGTTGAGACAGTCATATGATTTGCTAACTCTTTTTTTTCAATGACTCATAAGAAAAATTTTACAATATGTTCAAGATAAAATTTCCCTATCAGAGAAGCAATATGAATATAAATTTTATGATGGACATATTAAAATTAAAAAGAACGCATTTTTCGGAGTTTTTTTGTTCGATTTCCAGTGCGTTAAGGTGTCATGAGTGTCTTATCTCTTTAGAATAATTTAGTATATAGACTATTTTAAGTTTGTAAACAAAAGTGCATTTTAATAATCCAATCGTTTATCTACATGTTAAAATGTTTTTTTTTTCGTATTTACATGTTGTTTTAAATGAAGGTAGATACAAGTTTTTAAAGAATTCAATTATGTATCTATCAAAAATAAATTCTGATTATCTAATTAAGATCCACGCATTCTAAATTACGTGTAAAATCTACATATTCATATGTTATCCTATGGAAAGCTCCGATCGGATTAGTATTTCTCTTCTTAACATTTCAAAATTATAAGTCATCAAATTCTATAGATCCGTCTGAATTGTCCTATGACGTGAGAAGCATCCTCAAAGATACAAATAGAATCTTCTCAGGATTTTTTCACTTTAGGAGTTTCACATACCGGGTGGCCCAAAAGTAAGGAAACAAAAAGGGTATGCTATAATAATGGATAATAGATTGTTAATGATCTTTTTTACACTGTTTATTGATGTGGAAAGCTGAAACTTTCAGACATAAAAGATCTTAAATAGATATATATGTGATAAAAATTTGAGCTCTCTATATCAATATAAGGTATGAAAAATATCTTTAACAATTTATTATACATTATTATAGCATATCCTTTTTGTTTCCTTACTTTTGGGCCACCCGGTAGTTCATTATTTCCGTATTTAAATTTTTGTCTGATGTTCATATAAATGATCATCCTGCAAAAAGATTCTGCATTTTCTCAATTTCGAATAAAATCCTCAGATCTCTATGTTTTTCTATTAAAAGGCTACATGGAATTAGCATTCCTCTTTCTTCGAGGACCTCCTTACAGCAATTTTCAGGCGTAGCTTTTAGGATCAAAAAGATCTTGGCAAGAACTAAAAGTGACATAGATGTAAGAATCGTTACCAAATACTTTTTTCCTCATAGGAAACTAGGAAAAGACTTCTGAATTTTTATCTGCGAAACAAGCATTCTCAAAGACGAATATCGTATTTGTAGCGCTTGCTCTCACGAGAGACGAGATCCTTTCGACAACGATGATTCATTTTCTTTTTCTCGTTCATTGTAGTAATTCCCAATATTCCAGTCGATGCCCGATGGGCACAGACTGGGACGACTGTTGCTGGAGGCCATGGAAAAGGCAGTGCCACCAATCAACTCTCCTGGCCTTATGGTCTCTTCGTTGATGATGATCAAACGATTATCGTCGCTGACTACTACAATGATCGTATCATCCAATGGAAGATGGACGACACAAATGGACAAGTAGTAGCTGGTGGTCATGGCCAAGGGAATCGATTAAATCAATTGAATTGTCCAAGCGATGTGTTGATCGACAAAGAGGCGGATAGTCTCATTATTTGTGACCGAGGGAATCGACGAGTCATACGATGGTCTCGTCGTAGTGACACAACTCAAGGAGAAATCCTCATCAATAACATCGATTGTTATGGATTGGCCATGGATGATCAGAGATATCTCTACATCTCTGACATCGGCAAAGATGAAGTAAGACGATATAAAATAGGAGACAAGAAAGGAACTATCGTAGCTGGTGGCAGTGGCCAAGGTGCTGGTCTCAATCAACTCAACTTTCCGACCTACATCTTTGTTGATCAACAACAGACTGTCTACGTATCAGATAACCACAAGCATCGTGTGATGAAATGGAATAAAGGTGCAAAAGAAGGAATTGTCGTCGCTGGAGGTCAAAGCGAAGGGAATGCTCTGACACAATTGTCGCATCCTAATGGACTGTTCGTCGATACATTGGGTACCATCTATGTGACAGAATGGAGAAATCATCGAGTGATGCGTTGGCCTAAAGGAGCGAAACAGGGCACTGTCATTGTGGGTGGAAATGGCTCAGGAGAAGAAACAAATCAGTTCTACCGCCCCATTGATTTGTCCTTCGATCGACATAGCAATCTCTATGTCGTCGATTATGGAAATCATCGTGTTCAACGATTTTCAATTGAATAAACTCATTACAATGGATTTTTTTTCTTTCCGTTCTCTTGAAGAAATCACATTGAATTGATGAAAAGAATGGCTTATTCTATTCGCGCGCGCGCGACCAGGAACCATCTTGGTGGAGCCGTGGCGAGCGTAATTCTCATGCACGCATGGGACAGACTCATATCATTCATATCCCTCCCACCGGAGTGGCATGTCAATGAGTCTGAGGAGCCCGGTCGTGTTCCACGGACGCCAAGATAGTTTCTGGCCGGGTTTTTAGGGCCTTCCCGGAAGGTCTGTAACTAACAGAGTCTCATCTCACTGTACATAACTCACTCCCCCCCCCCTCCCCCCACTAACACTCACTTTGCTAAGGTTCACTATCTATTCTCATCTCAAAGAAAAAAACTTACCCACGTGTTTCGATGTTGGACGATGATGCTGTTGTTGATGATGCGACGCGATGATAGACTAAAAGGAAAAGAAAAATTTTTTAATTAATCATGCATGTTTAGAAAAGAAGAGAAAAACTAACCCTATCAAAGAACATCGCAGGACGGTTTTTTTCGTCCTGCCCTGCATCCTGCCGGGCATTATTACTTAGCCATCCTGCTTTACAGGGCGCAGGACACGACACAAAAGATTTCCCCCTGCGATGCAGGTCCTGCTGAATCGAAGAGCCGTCCTGCGTCTTGCCTGTAAGACGACTTTTTAATTCTCTTTTTTAACAGCAATGAGACCTTGTATGTATATGAAATACGATATCAAATATCATAAGAATACTATTTATTTAGAAAAAATCATTCACGATAACTATGTTAATTAATATAGCATACATTTTCTAGTGCAAGCGAAATGAACAAAAAAAATTGATATTGATAAAATACACATAAGAATAGAAGAAGAGAAAAGATAAGAATATAATATTTACAATGTATTCAATAGAAACGAATGACAATGAGAAAGAAACTTTTCTATTGTTTGTTCTTGAACTTTTCACATGAGCGGATAAATAATACATTATCAATTTGACTGGGTGACAAACGCGTTCGTCTTTGAGTAAGTGTTTGGCCAGCTGAACTAAAGAGCCTCTCCACCGAAGTACTGGTTGCTGGTATAGCATGTATTCTTCTGGCTACTATTGATAAAAATGGAAAATTACGATGAATTTCAGCATTTGACCAGAACTTCATTGGATCACGATCAATCAGATGACTTGATATTGATAATCAGGGTTACCAGATCTTCCGAAATGACCGGAAAAATCCCGAATTTTGACTTTTTTCCGAAAGTCTTCCGAATTAGGATTCTTTTCCGAATTTTAACATTTTCTAGATTTCACTTTTTTCCTTGCAATTTACTAAAATGTAATCATTAATGTGCCATCTCTTTTCTTCTATAATGATTGGTTACTCTACTGCTCTCAAATCAGAGATCGGCGGGACGATCAAAAGGGTGTGGGTGTGGGATGTGAGTGAGTGTGGGTGTGAGTATGGGTATGGGTGAAGAAAAGTCATATGGTCACACTCACAATCCACACTCACATCCGCACCCACACCCACCCACACCCCACACCCACACCTTCATCCACACCCTTAATACAGATAATGATGAGTACGCAGGATTAGAATAACTCGACATCAATTGAAGCTGGAAATAATTATCGAGATTTTTAGTTCTGTATTTTTATTCTATCAATATGGACACTAAATATCACGCACTTCGAAATAAAGAATCATTTATTTTTTCTAAAATGCATTTTACTTTCCTGTCGAAATATTTTTCGAAACATACGTGTATTTTTTATTTTATGTGCTATATTCACCACGTGTGAATTACTCATGTATATGACTACGTTTATACATTTCGTATCATGCAATTTTCTATACCCAAGATGTGTAGACTCTTTTGCCTGCGAGTATGTCATGAAAAGAAAAAAAGAGGACAAAACCAACAATATAACAGAGGACAGCAAGCATATAAAATACCTTGTTGTAAAGGCAAACAAAATTAATCCAAAAAGGAAAAAGCTAAGTGCTTCATACACACTATGCAGCTCGATCAATAAGTCAGTAAGTCAACGTCTGTTTTCCATCTATTTTGCGTTGTTTGATTTATTGCACTGCATAATGTCTTAGAATAATTTCGAAAATCAAAGAGAGTCTATTAATTGATGTACACATTATATCCATATAATTTACCTATAAAACACGACTGAAACAAATATTAAATCGGTTTTAATAATCACATTTTCTTTTAGACAGTCAGTTGATATTTCTTTTAATTATTGCTCTCATAAATTAATTTTTTTTTCTATATTTCACACTTAGTATTTTGATTAAAATGTGGATGAGTAGATAGACATGCATACAAAAGTATAAAGACTTCTCATCCACATTGACATCGATACCAATAAAAACCATCACCCACATAATCATCATTATGTAGTTGAACGAAAAAAATTCCAGTAGAAAATTTTTTAAATGTTTGGAATGTGAATATGCACTCTAAAATGTATGAATATAGAGTTCATGATAAATAGACGATTGAGTCTCACACACGTCATTGTAGTCTGCAACTATACATCTATCCACAATCATATGCAGGCGCCCGGCTTCTTGCCATAATAGGTACTTATCAATACTACATTTGACAACCTTTCTTTCCTATGCAGTCTATATGAATATAGTACGAAAACTTCTCTTATAATAATTAAAATCGAATATGAAAGAATCTATTGTGTTTGACATCTTTCCTTCATCATACTATATGACATCGACCTCCATTTTGAATTACAAATATTTGAAATCGTTAGGTGTTAAATCATGACATTGTTTTTCAAAAAATACCGTAGTGCTGTCAAACTGATGAAAATTATTATGAATGAAATAATTTGTATCATTCGATTCATTTCATTTTGATAGTGCTAACAAAATTTACAATATTTCTTTATAGAATTTTCTACACTATTATTAAGACAAAGATTTCTAGTATCGTCAATATTTTATCATTGGTAATTGATTCTTAATACAAAAAAAGTCAATGGTTAGATAAGTTTGATACATAAAATTTCCAACAAGTACTAGTTTTAGATGTAGTATTTAATGAACTTCGAGAGCCTTAAAAGATTTTGAAAAAAACCTTCCCAAGCTTCTTATCTTCATCATTGTTCTAGTTTAAGGTTTAGTAATGTGCAAAACTCTTTCGGTTTCCGACGGAATACTTTCGAAATCGAAAAAATAGCTCTAAGTAAGATTCTTTCGACCGATGAAGAAATTTTCAAGAATATCAGTGTTTCTTAGAGTATGTCATATCATACCAATATATAAAAAGGATTTTACAGCATCAGAATTGGTATTCTTGAAATTTTAAAGAAAAATATTTGGTACTTCGGAGATAAGACGTATTTTAAAGACAACTTTCAGATCCGCGAAAATATTTCCAAACTTCAAAAGAGTTTTCAATCGCTTCAATTTCTGCAAGCATATCAGACCGTCGAAGAAAATTTCTGAAAGTCTAACACGTAAGATTGGTATCGTTGGAAAGAGTGCAAAAAACTGAGTATTACCCTAGAATATGAGCGCGGGGTATAGTGTAGTCCCAAGCAAAAGTTTTTCAAACAAAATTTCCTGCAAGAAGAACTTGTTCTTTCTTTAGTTTCTTCTTTCGTTCAGTTATTCACGATGACGTGTATATATACGCTTACGATAGAACGAAAAGAAAAACTTCATGTACATATATTGAGAAGAGTGTATAACATTCTTCACGATGATAATTCATAATTAAAAGATTTAATTACATAATAAAAATTCTATAAATTCTGAGTATTAAAATTAGTTTTGAAATTTAACAATTTATTAGACGACTAAAATATTTTCTGTCATTTGAAGCGTTCTTTTGCTTAATTCATATTCAAAAATCTTGTTTTTTTATTTCTTCTTCTTGAAAATCGCATAAGTGTAAGACACTTAATCCAATCAAGTAGACGGAGCTTCATTTTTTCAAGCTGAATTAATCCGTTTGCTGTCTACCATATGCATAAAATTTGATGAAAAAGGATTATGTTCTCGGTGAATAAAAATAGCATATTCGGATTCAGTGTGGTCCATTACCACCACTCATGTTGAGATCTCCAAAGTGTAATTCTGACCATTAGCCAAAAATATTTTAATAAAATTCAATGAAAAAA
>CAJNOL010002848.1:0-30580 GCA_905250125.1 Rotaria sordida | reverse complement strand
GATCTACACGGCTACATAATAAATCTAAGATGATAGCAATATAATCAATACGAATCAATAGATCATCATTCATCAAATCTTTCATAACATCAACATTTTGTTGAGTAATGACGGTTATTGGCCGACTGCTTCGAGAATCATTTTCTAACGATTCTCGTCTACTTGAAAATCGATGAACTCAATCAACAACGTTGTTCATAAACAGTAGTTAATGTGTCATAGATTTGTGTTCCAGTAAGATCTAATAACAAATGAGTTTTCATGTATGAGTGTATACACATTTTTTCCATCTGAAAATAGAGACGAAGAAAAAATTCATTAATAAGAATTTGTTGCAATAGACACTTGCAAAACTTCGTATTGGTAATTTAATACATAACAGATGTCTCTACTAATACAGGCCAACATCAACAATAAAAACAATGAAGATGAAATTTCAGACTATAACTGAAAGAACTTTTGACTACCCTATGTAATTATCCTGAGGCTTATTTCTAAATTTATTTTATTATGCAATGAGAATTTTATAGTAGAAAATTGTCTATTTAAAACAGAGGTATATTATTGTCTATACCTAAAGCAGTTCCCAAGAACATGATACTCTTTTCTTAATATATTGACCCATTTAAACAATAATAAAAGATAATTTTATCCTTGAATAAATAGTTTTTTATAACAATTTATTTGTCTATGTTAATAACTTGTGTTTTTAATCAAACAAAACAATTACGAAAGAAAACAGACAGTATATTTAGACAAAATAACAAGTTTAATATTAATGTCATTTATCATATTATTTTCTTGTATGTCAATGTTCAAAACCAAGATCTTGTTCTTTTTAATATTTCATTATTTTTCTAAATAGAACAATGTATTATAATCAAAATCAAAGAAAAAACATGTTGAGAAGAAAGACTTACTCTGTAATAAAATAACCGAACAATAAGAAAAGTCAATAAAAATGATTTCCGAAGTCTATGGTTTCTTTCTTCAAGAGAAGAATTATCTTCTTTTTTTTTATATGAACATTAATTATATTTACTTCGTCGATCAAAACGAGTTATTCTCTTAAAAAGATCATATTTATATTTTATCGCTTAGATCAAAATTTTAAATTACATCTTCAGATATTCTTGTTAATTTCAAAATCTCTTGATGTCACTATCAAATATTATTTCTACGAGAGAAAAGATTCGTTTATTTAAAAAGAATACTTAACGACGGAAATTATTAACTATCTATTGAATTACTGATCTTTAAAAAATCCCAATTAAATTCTTTTATTTTTTGTCTCGCAACATAATTTTATAATATAGAAACAAATCATCATTTTTTATAAAGTTTATATAAATTCTATTTTAATACTATGGGAACAAAATCTTCTCTGTGAATTTGTTGAGAAAAAAAAAGCCCAAAGCTTTATTCATCAATGATATCGATTACTAATAGAACAAATCTTAAGATCAACATGTACGTGTCATCTCTTTTCCTATAGCATTTATCAAATATTTTGAATATGATACCTTCATAATATTTAATCTCCTTATGTATATATATCTACTTTGAAATCAAATCATACATTATCGTTTCTATGTGTTACAAATAGACTATTATATATCGATAATAATATGACTTCTCATTATTCAAAAACTTAATTACTATTCTTATGACAATTGAATAGATTTATTGCAAGCATTTCCCGTCAAGCATTTTATTCAAATTAACAATCAACGTTCAATTCATAATTAATCATTGTATGAAATTTATTATTGAACTATAACTACCGGATATTTATTTTATTGATTGTAATTACTTGTAAAGAAATAGAAATATTAGAAAATCTATGATGAGATTCAATCTTTATATTATTTAACTTGTGTTGAAAGAAAGAAAAATAAGATAACGATTTTTGATAGCAATCAAATCTCAACAGAGTATAACATGAATATACTCGGTCGATAATCAATAAAAGAAGTTCGATTATCTGAAAACCCTATTATGAATATATATAATAATCAAATGATTAATCAAGTCAAAATCTGTCAAACAACAGAATGATTCATTTCAACACTTATTGTGTTTTAATACAATCAATATCAGTCAATCGTAATAATCGTTAAAGAAAAAAAAAAGAGTGTAACTAATGAAGCATAGTACCGTGCAACAGACTGTTCATTTACGTATATTCACTTGACTATAGTTAACAAACTATTTTTTTTTCATTCTCTTTCTTTTTCTACTTGACGCTCATTTGTCTGCATATTAACTGGTGCAGAAGTTTGACTCACACATTTTCGATATATTTATTTTTCTTTGATATTCATGTGTCTGTACAACTTGCATAATTTTTACCAATATACTATATATATCAATTATTTATACTGTCTGCACAGCTACCATTACTATTGTCGCCGATTGATTCGATTATCGAGAAGCTACTTGTGTGCACGTGCGCGTCTGTGCATATATATATATATGTATATATAGCAGCCTTGGAAGTCTTTGCAGTTTACAGGCTACCTTTCATCGTCATATATAAAATGGTATAACGTAGAACACGAAAAATCAGTCAAAAGTTATGTGTACATGTTCATCTCATTTTCTTATCGTAATAAAGAAAAAGTAGGGAAAGATTGAATATCAATGTAAATAGACATTACTGTACTTACGAACATCGACTCATGTCATTTTTCAGTGTAATAGAAACCGAGTAAATGCTGTCACTACTGATGATGATGATGATGATGTGAAAGAGACATACTTGAGTGAAGGAATTGTGAGTAACACTGTGAATAGTACTATGTGAGATGTTAACAATTGTCATCTAATAACCATCATAAATAATTATATGAAGATGAGTCGAAGTATTATATTACTTATATCACTTTTTATAATAGAATATGTACTAACGATTATGACAATAATTATGATAGTAACGATTAGATATTGATTAAAAAAAAAATTTTTTTTTTTTCGTTTTCTCTATCAATAAAATTAGTTATTATATTTCAATTTGATTTTAAATTTTATTCTTTATTCATATGTCGATTTGTATATATATCAATATTAAGTTAAGAAATATAGCTGAATTCATTTTTTTTATTTTAAATGTGCAAAAAAAAAATAAATATTGAAATATATTTTACTTAATAAGATCAAATTTCAAGTTGAATATTTTCGATAAAATTTGCTTTTGGACTCTTCAATCAATATCACTTCATATGATGTCAACTAAGCAAACTTTTTTTTTTGTTTTTATATATTAAATCGAAACATCAATCATTAAATATGTATGTTGTACATTTGCTTTCGGCAAAGCAGACATGAAATATATATGTCTACGTTCTTTGATTTCATTAGTTCTTTTACTTCTGTTTATATATACAACAAAACGACAAGTGTCCACTTTCATTGCACTAAAACATACGACGTATATATATTTTAACATCAAACAACACCTACACACTTTTCAAATTCGTTTCTCGAGCATAATGAATTGCGCACCTAGTCCTATCAGCATATTAGAAATGTATGTACATGTGCTTGATTCTTTTTTTTTTTCTTGATGTCTCTCTCGTTTATGAAAGAGAGAGAGAGAGAGAGAGAGGAAAATAAGATAGATAGTGTTTAGAAAGTGACGAATAGAGTTGAATTTTGAATAGTGATTTCTCTATTTTTCTTGACATTTGAATACATGATTGTTTTTTTATTAATATAAATTTGAGTTAAATATTCATTTTTTTGTAAAAAAAATGTTCAGACGTCAGATTTCATTGTCTTAGTACGTAGACATATAGTATCAAGGTAATACGTAATCATATTCTGTATAAACACACATTTATTTTTTAACTCATTAACGAGTAATTATGAAGTGTATGCCACATCAATCATGGTTATGTGTTGTTGAAGAAAACGAGAGAACACAAAAGAAAGAAGAGGAAAAAAAAATGACTATACACTTTCACATGGCAAAATGGAATATTGATAAATAGCACTAAGCGCTCATGTGTATATATGTGTTGTATTCGAATTAACCATTTATATATACACGATTACTGACAAATATTGACACATGAAATTAGTTGCACCACTGACGCTAGTAACGACTCTGTTCACAACCGATATTAATTTAACCACTATCCAAATTCGGTCAGGTATGTGTAGAGAAGTGTGTAAAACGATTGATCGTAGAAAAAAAGTATGCACTAATTGAGAGAAAGAGAAGAGCTAAGGTAATCTCGTAAAGATTAGAGAAGAGATCACCCTTCTTATTTTTTTTTTTTTTTGTAATGATTATAAACGGTCTTAACTCAAATTTAGCACAACGATAACAGCAGTGTTCGTTCTCACATCTGACCGAAAAAAAAGAAAACGAGTATATTTGATTTTACTAACCCTATGTGATGGCCATTGTTCGTTGAATGATGAAAGTATAGGGAAGCAAAAAAAATTTGCTTATGTAATTAGATCAACTGTTTATACATGCATATAGTAAGTGATCATGTACTACATGAAATTTAACAAGTGACTGTCATTTTTTAAAATAATCATTATGAAAAACAAATGATACTTGATAATTAATTAGTTGTTTTTTTTTTAATATTATTTCGAAGTGTTAATCTACAAAAAAATAATTTTTATATTATATATTTTGACGAATCGAAGTAAATTTTGTTCAGATTCAAGTAGTTTTTTTTTTTACTACTGTTTTTTTTTCGTGTTCTATTTGGAAGAAATACAATTATTTACAGTACTACGAGCAGTTGACATTATTAAAAAAAATCATAATTTCACTATTATGTGACATTCCAAACATTCAAATAAAATAAAATAAAAATAAAAAAAGACAGTATTATTCTTCACATCTTTCCTTTTGCTCTTTTAAAGTGTCTCACATGCGGTCTCTTTTTTCTCGATGAGACATGCCGAGTGACACAAACGTTCTTCTTTTTACGTTTCTTTCTTTCTCATTCTTCTTCTTTGTCTTTGTTTAACTGAGTTACATTAATTTCAGACATTTGATTTTGTTGTTCTTGCTTTGTGACAAGTCGCAATGGTGTATGGTCTATGCAATGTTTATTGTGCTTCTTCTTCTCCTTGACATCTATACAGCACATTGTCAAACAACAACAACAACAACAACACCAACACCAAATCGTATTTATGGTTGTTCATTTTTAAATAATACATATTCGACAAATAGTGCAGTTTCTAATCAATTTCAATTCCCTAATCATACATCGATTATTCTTACGGCTAGTTATACATTTTTATTATCATCTTTATCAATATCAACATTTGAACTTGGCCTTATTTATCCATTTTCAACATTAACTTATCTTGTACCATTTCCTGTTCTGTTTAATTGTGCATCTATTGTTCGTTCTTGTCAATTACAAACAATGGCAGGTACTGCATCCATATCACGCGATTCAGAACCTATACGTGTACAATTAACACAATTTAATTATACATCAACATCAATTCCATTGAATCAAATGGGTTTATATTTAAAACAAGGACGATATAAATTAAGTAATTGTTCATTAAATGATGGAGAATATATTACTGAACCAAATACAATATTTAATATTCAAATACAGTATGAAAAATCTGTTGGTAAGTTTAATAAGTAAATTATATTCATATAAAACAAATTATCATAATTGAATTAACATAAACTTTTAATATCGATAGATATCTATTAAAAGTATGTAGACATGTTAATGAAAGGATATTTTATAATAATTGTTAGTATTAATCTATGAAAACAATTTAGTTTAATAGATTTGATGAAATAAATAAATAGTAAATAGACAAATTTTTCATATTGTTCTAATTGATTGAAATGAATATGATAATTTATAATAAATAAAAATTAAATTCAAGTTAACGATACAAAACTTCTATAGTATTAAAAGATGTTTATCATTTGCATTTATGTAAAAGAAATAAAAAAAAAACAAGACTGTTACTTTCTTGTTAGATATCGAAAAACAAACATTTTATCTTAGTATTCTAATTATAATTCAAATAGAACATATCTCTTTTCCGTTATTTTTATTATTATTAGCTGAAACTATTCAGTTTATTAATGCTTAATGGATAACCAGAAATGATATTCAATATAATTTCCATATTATTTCGAAGCGTAAATCCTATACAGTGATAATAAATAGATCATTCTTTCTATCTATATTAACCGGAAGTAGAGAAAGATTCTCGGCTTATGTAATCTTAATAAGTTTTTCCATTAGATTAACCGTATTATATTTAATCGAAAATCAAAAAAAAAAGGAGAGTTCGACTATGTCAAATAATATGCTTCCCATCTTACTTTAAAGTGTTTTTCAAGCGAAAATCCGTTGCACATTTATTTTAAACCTTGAAAATATTACAATCGATCCTTTTGTTTTTTTAAAAAGGATTTATATGTAAAACATAATTTTTTTTTCTAAATCATTTTACAAGAAATGATCTTTATTTTTTGTTTTGTAGGTACTCCTTGTAATCCATCAATTGATACCTGTGGTACATCATCTCTTACAACTTGTTCATCATCATCATCAACATGTACGTGTCTTTCAACAAGTTCTCTTGTATCTTATTCGGATTCATTCTATTGTGCTGATACAATGAATTCAAGTAATTGTAATATATTTCCAACACGTTGTGTCACATGGTGTAATTTAACAACAAATAATTTATGTATTTGTCCGATAAATACATTAAAAATTCAACGAAATAATTTATATATTTGTGAATTACCTGTAAATTCATTTAATTGCTCAATTAATGATAGTATACGTCGTTGTCCATTTGGACAAATTTGTCGAAATGGACAATGTACTGATGATATAATAATAACAACTACAACAACAATGTTAACAACAATACAACCAAACAATTCCAATAAGTAAATAAATATAAAAAATTTATCAGAAAAAAAAAACAAACAAAAATTTTCTTTTTTTATTTTCTGAAATTTTTAGTTCAATTGATCAACGTCTTCGTATAGCTCTTGGTGTTATTGCTGGTCTACTTGGTACATCTGTACTTGTTCTTTTAGGAGTATTTTTTTGGTTACGTCTAAGACAAAAACGACGTCGAATACAAGCAGTAAAATCACCATCACCATCATTTTCTTCATCAACATCATCACTTTATATTTCACCTATTCAACAACAAGATCAACAACAAAAACAAGAAGAATTTCCTTCAAAAAATACAATTTATCAATTACCATTTGATAATAATTATAGAAAATTTACACCTATTTATCGAACTGATTCATTTCGTCAAGCTGTTATTTCAGGTCATCGACGAATAAATCAAACTAGTGAACATATATCAACAAAACGAGATAGTTTTATTGAACAAGCATCATATTATAAAGATGATGTAGGTTTACCTATTTATAGTACATTAGAATTTATTGTTCCATCAGAAACAAAAAGAATTTATCATCGAAATTCAAATAAAATAAATAATGATGTCTATCAAGTTATTATTCCATCATCATCATCATCAATTCTTACTCATTCTGTATAATTATAATCATCATGAACAATAAAAAGAGTGATGTGTTTTCTTTTTTTTTTTTTTCTTTTTTGTCATCGTTTTAATATAAATATATATATATTATAGAAAAATATTTCAGATATTCATCGATTTTTCTTTTTTATTAAATAATCTAATTTCATGTCCTTGAAATCCAAGAAGACTTATTTCTTATTAATTCATATTTTGAAGTGGCAAATGAGTAATAACTTTTTTAATTTGCATATATTCTGATTCTTTCAATGATGTTTAACTTTTAAAGAACAAAAAAAAAAAAAAGAAGAATTATAATAGAAATTCTAGATCGAATTCTTCTTTATGAATATGATTTACTATACTTTTTTTTTTATTATTGAAAAAAATAATAATGTTCATCATACGATTAACTATCATAGTTACACTGATAGACAAGAATAATATGTCACAAAAAGAAACTCAAATATCTAGACCATTAATACATAGAACACACACTCTCTCTCTCATATGTGATTATTCTTTATTCAATTATATATATATATCGGTTTATAAATTCTTTTCTACTATTAATACTGAAAGATATTAATCATAATATATTGCAGTGGTTGTAAAAGAAAAGTAAAGAACAACGTTCCCATACTAATTTCGCAGTGGACTTTGATTTCATGGTTATGTCTGTCATGGTGAACAAGCGTTGCTAAGATGTTTGTCACGGTCGGTCTTGGTCCTTGTATGATATTTGTCATGGTCTGTGATGAGTCCTTGCTAAGTTGTCTGTCATATCTGTGACTATTCAATACTTCAATTAGATCGTGTTTTACAAAATGAAAATTTAACACATTAGTTTCATTAGTTTTCATCATTTTCATTCTATGACTTTGATTACTTCGGAACAAGCTGTTAGTACAATCCCTGCGGGATTAATATATGAAACACGACGGAAGTACTGCTATTATATAAGAACAGATTAATTAATATATGTTTCGGTTTATGAATTGCCACCTACTGTTCATGCATGTCGATAATGAAAGATATTAAACATAATATATTAGAGTGAGTATGAAAAAAAAGCAACGAACAACTATCATACTAATTCCATAGTGGACTTTGATCTTGCAGTTATATCTGTGATGGTGAAGATCTGTCACATATGTGTGTATATTTCAATATGATCAATAATACTTTGAAAAAAGCAAAAGATTGTTCAGAATAGACAATTAATGTATGTTCAGTAGATATATATATATATGTTCTGAAAGTTATTTCTTAGAATTTAAAATGATATTTCTACTCCTTTGTTTTTATTCTGGGTGATGCTGTATAAGAGAAAATTTGTCCAGAAATGATAATGTCTAATATAGTTTTTGATACTTCTAACAATTGAGTTAAGTTTTCTTATCATTTTCTAACATTATTTTCATATCTAATTTGTAAATAATATACAAAATTGGATCAATATCTTTTATTTAACAATACTATTCTTGTAATCATGTGATAAATGTAATAACAAACGAACATGATGATTTTTCTTTGCTATCGTTAATAATCGTTCAATCGATCATTAATATGGAATAAGGAAAAAAAACGATTTGCATATCATTGAATCATTGCACTATGCATAACATAACATAAATTTATCATAAACTTACAATAATTGAACATTTTAATATTATTATTCATTTAAGCGGAATAAAAAAATTTATTGGTGAAGAAATAATGTTATATTAAAAACACATTGTATAATTAGGAGAAAAAAAGCTTGAATCATAACACATACCAAATTATAATAACAAATTTATGATTGTCCTTTTCTTTTGTCTACTGGATGAATATGTTAACTAAGAATCTATAGAAGTACCATTTTCTTCGATTTCTGTATTCCTGTTGTAGCATACAAGTCACAACAGATTCAATGCTATCTGATAATTCGTTGAATATTTATTGATCTTTCATTTAATATCTTTCGACAAAATAATTAGATTTGAAAATTTGCATGTTCTATTTTAATAAAATAGTCCTCTATTAAATCATGATTAAAGAATTACGTAGTAATATGATTCAAATATTCTACAATTATTAAGTAACATACAAAAAACAAATGTACTAATTATTATAAACAAATGATCAATGAACATCTTGTAGTTACTAAGCATGAAAGTATTATCACAGCTGTAATCCGCCGTTTGAACTTATATTTATGATCGTTTTAGTGAATTTTTGACATATTTTTAGGTATTTACTGGAAAATCAAATAATGGAATCTCGACCGAAAATTCAGCCCATAGAAAAGTACAATGATTCTTACAATAACTTGAAAGTTTTAGTTGTAAAGAATATTCATTGGTCGAGATACTGAACTTCCAACCATCATTCGCTTGCCACAGATATATGTCACAATAATCGAGTTTACTTGAAAATTCATAATCTTAACCAACGAATACTCTTTTCGACTGAAACTTTCAAGATATTCCAAGGAGAGTGTGATGTGGGTGTGCATATTTTGGCAATATTTAGAAAATCGAACAGTGAAGTGATTACATATATTTTTCAATAGCAAATGTGACAAGCAGATTTAGATATCAAATCATTTGAATTTTGTTCAGATCGATGTAAATCAATTTCGAAAGGTTTTTTTTTGTGTCAGCATCAACTTTTATCGAGTCTCGCCTAATATCAGAGTCTTCCATCGTCTCTGCTCTCATTATCATACTCACACTCTAATTCTAGCTCGAAAAGCAATGCAAGTTTCAGAAGATTTCGAGATAGTCAACATAAACATGGCAAAACTTCCTATGTGTATATCCTAAGGAAAAGCCGAATTTTTGTATTATTGCCAAATCATCGTAAAATCAAAGTAATAGCTTTTTTGTCCATGGAGAAATTTCCATTCCAATGTAATAACTTCATAAATTCATGAAAGTATTATTCTTTCTCTCTGTCTTGCACAGAATCGAGAACAAACTGTGAAAATGCTTCAAAGAAAACGAGAGTTGGATGCATCGATTCACGAATCGCCACAATTCTACGTGGTCCTCAAATGAATGAGCGTCGACGCGACAATTTGATCGTATGTCGCTGACGTCACAAACACACAAGTATTCCGAAATGATAAAACTGTACTAATCGAAGCTATCTATTGTTTTCCTATTGGAGAATGTATTCTCCATCATCCTATAGAGCTAATGTGCACTTTGCTAGACAGAATTATGATGAGGCTCAAACGTCTTTCGATTGCAAGAAACATGAAATGAAATCTATTAGAATGTGTTATGAAGATGCTGAGGAACCTTTTGAACAGCGTTGAGCATAAAATACAGTTTGATGAAATCTATTACGAAAGAGCATGAGAAACATCTCGAAATGGCTCGTAAATCTCAATGTAACGATGCTCACGATAATTTGTCATCAACAATACAATATGCCGAAGCTCTTCAGCATTTTGAACAAAAGAAACGATCTTCGAAAAGGTCGTAATATGCTACGCTTCAGGCTGACTCGGTCAATCAAGATATTGTTCGTCACGTAATCAACCAATAAAAATTGATACCTAGCTTATCGAACAGTTGACTAGCAAAATATTGTTAGAATTTCAACAGTTAACAAATACAGAAGTGCTAATTTCGGCCATCATTGTCGTTGTGCTCGAGACATATTTTGCGTCGCTTTCGTCAATGTGATACGGTGTAGTACAGAAAGCACGAAAACATCTCCTTGATATGCTCGACAAAAACAATGAGAAATTTGACGCTTTACTCGAGAACATTCGAAAACAACTATAAAGAGTTAAAAGTCTATTAAATGAATATTTCAAGATTTATTAAAGTGGTTAGAATAAATAATCATAATAATTAAAAAATGAATAAATGATTTCATCTATATGCGTGATCTAATACTGTGCATCACGAAACTTTGCATATATGCAAGACAGAGGTAGTGTTGGAACAGTTCAAATGATAAGCGTCATCTTTTTCAATTTTTATTCGAAACTCCTTCGTTTTTTTCTTCCATATAGTTTCGTATACAACAGTTGTACAGCGTCTCGAGTAAACAAGATACTGATTCTTCAAAGATGAAAACACCATTACTTGAATAAAAAATGGCAGAATATGTAAACTGGTGAAGACTCGAGTCTCACTCGACTTTGCTCTATTGTAATAGAGACTATGATATCATGAAGTGTTGAATAACTTGCTTAAAGTTTTCTTCACTTCCCACGTATAGAAATAAAATAACACCACAGAAGATTTCTTCTATCTAATTTTGGTGGATAGTAGCATTTTTCTCCCACATTCGTGCCGCTCGATGGCTAAACATAGGTCATTAAAAGATACAATTGTAAAACAAAACTCATTAATACTGATTGCAAGAATCTGAATTCACTGTCGCTTTTCTATTATCAGTTGTGTAATTTCATTCAACAAATATCAAACTTCAATCCCACGAACATGATTTCAATATTTGATCAGGTAGAGAAAAAAGATCAAAATATCAAACCCTATGATCTTCAACCAAAACGACAGCTTCACCCGGATGGATTTCAGATTGAAACTGGACAATTTGTTTAGCGGTTGTTAGTGCGACCCAGGCGGTTATTCAGACTGGTTAGCTAATAGAAATTTCATCTCTTCTAACATAGTTTACGTTGTTTCATTTTTTTATAAATTTTATCGTGTCTTCTGTCTACACTTGGATGTAGTGACCTAATGAAAGTTAAAAACTTTTTTATTCGAAACAACCCTGTCTTTCAAAAGAATTCTTCCGCCATTTTCAGTGTTACTCTATGTATATGAAATAAGAGAGAATAGATATGAAAGATTTCTTTTTTCGCAAACTGAAAGATTTGATAGAAGTGTTTGATTTCCACCTTTTTTTTTATACAGATTCTAATGATACAAGTTGTCAAAACGTTGTTATAGTTAAACTTATTTCTCGCATGCCTATAAGAAATTTGTTAAATCTCAATATGTTAAAACAGTGTTTTATGTGCATATAAAAATTTCAATCAATCTGAAAAATGTAAAAACATCATAAAAATTACTTCGACCTAACATATGACTTCAATTTGGACAACATCTATTGTGTTTTGAATGAGAAGAGGATGTTCTTTCATGATAAATAATAAAATGTACAAAGATTTATTGCTATTTTATTTAAAAAGTAGTGAGATGATTAAATATATTATCCAATAGCAAGACTATCAAAGATATTTAGATATTACATCATTGAAGTTTTATTTACATCGATGTAAATTAACCGACCTTGAAGTTTTTTATATAACCGCCAACTTTGTTAAGTTTCGCATAATATGAAAATCTTCTACTGTCTGCTGGAAAAATATTGATTAGTTTAAAAAAAAAACTTGATTTTGAATTATCTTCTGATATTATCGACTAAAATATTATAAGGAATTAAGTTGTAGACACTGAGAATTTATTCAATCGGATTATTAGATGTCGCTCTTAGTTGAATAATTGAGAGTATTTAATCGTATAATTCATTTTTGTTAAAAAAAGAATGGTCAATTTTCAATTAAAGTGATCTCTTTCTTTTGTTTACTAGAAGTTTCATTTTAAAAAATAATCATAAATATCTTTAATTTGTTGTATTTAATCAACCAATGAGATAAATCTATCTCTCTCAGAGATAATCCCATCGCTTTCTTTCTTTGTTCAACTTACAAAAAAAAAAAAAAAAACAAAAATTGAATATAATATTATACCATTTGATTATATTCTCTTAAGAAAAGAAAGATACTTCATTTTCTTTTCTTCCATATATATACATATGAAACCTTTTGTTTGAATAAATTTGATGAAACCTTTAGAATTTTATTGATTTCTCTATCAACTTATTATAGATTTATTCGTTAGTTTTATTTTTATTTCATCAATTCTTGTTCGATTGAAAAAAAAAAAAAAAGAAAAAAAAATCATCATGCTCTTACACAATAATACGATTGCCACTGCTGGTTTTCTTTCAACTACAGAATCTCCATCATCAACAACAAGTGTCTATTCTCAAACAAATCCATCAATACCATCAACAAATCAATTTTATCAAAATTTTCCACCACCTTGGATTCAACAATATAATAATCAACGATTATTAACTCAACAATTTTTTGTACGTATATTATTTATTAATTTTATTGTTTTGTTTTGTTCTTCAAATATTCATTCTTACAGGAGTTAGAGATATTTATTAACAGGTAATCATTTTTATTTAGTGTCGCTTCTTTTGTATCTTTGCTTTATATATATATGTGTGATATTCTAACAAATTTTGAGTCTTATCACATCGTTTTTTCAGGAGAGATAATGTCTGATGATGATGATGAAGATGATGATGATGGTAAGATAGTTTGATATTGTCTGTTTTTTATTTTATTGTTGGTGTCGTGGTTTGCCTATTATCCCATATCAACTATCTTGCACATATATATCTTTTTTTTTTAAGCACTTGATGCAATTATTCTATAAAGGAAAAATCGCATGAATGGATTATTAGTCCTATTCCATGTAGTGTGATTATTTTTGTTTTTATGCATGTATAAGAGCATGTCAATTTCTTTTGTCCATATAGGTGATGTACAGCATGAAGTTAGTTTTATTTTTCTATGAATGAGGATGATGTGCATGTATGTATGTTATTCTTTTTCTTTTCTTTTTAATACGAATCAATGTCTATCGGTCAAATTGAGTTGATAAATAAACATAATATATGAGTGTTCATTTCAATCATAGAGAAAAATGATAACCTTGTTTGAGTAGTAATTGTCACATACAAGTATACGACAAGGTCTGTTTATGTTGTACGTGTCAATTGATCAATTTTCATAGTAATCCTTGTTTGTGTCACGATCGTCATCAATTTTTTTTTTCTTCGTTTGACAGAAATTTTGATTCATTCTTAAGATATGTTTTGTACGAGTCATTGTCTTTTTGTATTAAAGAGAATAGTCAAGTCTACATTTAGAATCATTTCTAGTAAAAGCATATGTCTCATGTGATTACGAATAATCTAACATTTATGTATGCCTGCCTACACACGATGCATACATTCGTCGATTCGAATATGTGAAAGAGGAAAATACGAAAAAAGACACAAGCAGAGAAAAACCTGATCATGTATATACAATCTGCATACATACACAATTGGCTTTGTTAACAAAAGAAAGAGAACACAAAATAGAAAAAGAAAACTATAGAAAGAGTCTCCTTTACGAGATGTAATGAATGAAGATTCTTCACTATTCAAAAATTACCAAAACAATAGATAGAAAGAGAATGAGAACAACAAAAAAATTGTGGGAAAGAAAGAGAAGAAAAAAAAAATCATATTTCATATCTTTGATTATTTCGTCGTTTTGTTACTCGTCGTTATTCTTATTATTGTCTCCATCGATTTTCATAACATGCTCATCAAATGAGTCCAATAGAGACACAAAGCAAAAGACCGATAAAGAATATATATATATATATGAAAAAAAAAAGAATGTTTCGTTGTTATTATCAAACAAAAGAAGAAGCCTACTGTAGTGTGATCACTCAATCGAACCAAACTTACACATCATTTAGAACGACAAGGAAAAAGAAAAAAAGACTAAAAAGTGTATGCGCGTATCACATCGACAATAGTACACGAGGACTCTTCTCACTTGGCGGCTCGTTCAGTTAATCTTCTCTTTTCTATCGATTACGTGCATACAACAACCACACGACTACGACTGTTCGACAGTGTGTCGTGAATAAGCAAAAAAAAAAAAGAAAAAAGAAAAAAGAAACGAGTCTACTACATTGAAACAATCATAAAATAATCATATTTTCGTTGTGTATATGTGTGCATCTAGTTCACACGCGCACGCCATCGAACTAAACCGACATGTTGTTAATTGTAAGTGCATGTTTGTAAGACTCAAGGGAGGAAAAAAAAAGACTTTCATCTCGTAATCGAGATATTTGAATTCTATTGTCTTTGATTGTCTCACGATTTTATATTTTCTTATGCTGGCAACTAACTCATCTTGCTCTATTTGTCTTGTTTTTTTTTTTATGTATTTCATATGATAGTTATAAAAATGTTCAATTTTTGTTTTGTTGTTATTTTTATTTATTTTTTTATTATTTAGAGTCCGACGATGTTAGCAACAGCTTCATCACATAGTATTAATAGCCGGAGTAACAACAATACGAATACAACTAGTCCCACGACAACACTTCTTACAAAAAACGATCTTATCGCTTTTCATCATCTTCAACAACAACTCGATGCATCATCATCCAATTCGGTAGGAATATTAAATATATATATATATATATATATAACTACATGACTTCCGGCCATATGTTCATATAGACAATGACTTAAACCATTTTCTACTCTTTGCAAATTTTATCCACTCGGTTTTTCTTTTAACATCCTAATTAGATGAATGACGAGATGGTAGAAGAAAGAAGATAAGAAAGAAAAAAAAAAGACGATACGAGAAAAAGAAAAAGAGAGTTCGGTCAACAGGCAATATTTAGATGTATGTGATCGATTGATTGAAGAGAACAGTTGAACATAATGAAAGCATCTGCTCAAGTATATCGATGTTCTATAGTGAGAAGAATTGCAATTAGTCGGTCATTCGCTTACTTGATCCGTCTGTCTGTTGTATTTATCTTAAGATCGACCGGAAAAAAAGTAACGAAACGGAAGTTATCTTATAGGAACAGGCAATATCTTGTCTTGTCTTGTCTCTTTCTTTCAAAATCAAACTTATTAGTAAAATAAGTCAAATAGAAGAGAAGAGTAATAGATACATCTTTTGATTTTATGAAAACAAAAAAAATAAGCTTGTGTATGGGATGTTTATATCTAAGCAGATAGTAATCAAGCATTTATATTTCCTCGAAAATTTGTTGGCAATATATTTATTAACAGTTTATAGATGATAACAAGTATATGTATTATTTGGTTGGTTAGTAAGATATCTACGTATTAAGAAAAGAAGAAAAAGAAATATAGACAATGACAATATCGAGTATTCAGTTAACATATGATAGTAACGATGATGAATAGAAAGAAAAAAAAGAATTAGTAACATCACCAAAAATTTTTCTATATATATATATATATTTCTCTTGTATTCTCTGTAGTAGACACATGACTATACGTTTGCACATTTTTTTCTCTAGATTATATTATCGAAGAGTGATGATAGTATTCTCTTTTTTTCTCTCGATTTTTTTCCTAACAGTTGTTTATATTCGTTCTCTTACTATTAATGAACGAGAATGCTAACCGAATTTTGTTTTCTGTTCTTCTAGTTTTGTATGTGTGTTGTATTTTATTGATGCTACTGCTATCTTTTTTCTCTCCACCCATTTTCCCAATATAGATCGTCTTTCTTTTTTCTTTTCTTTCTTCATATTAGTGCGAGCAATGAGATATATGAGAACATTCGTCTTCTTCTATTGATTCCACGAGTTCTCTCTTTTCTTTTTCTGTTATTGTTGTTGGTGCTATATCTACAATGTTATATTCATTTCTACCATCAGATAATTATTTAACATTAAATGTAAGTTTTTGGTTGGACTAAAAATTTTTCTAAATATGTTAAGTCAACTGAAAAATAATATTGAAATAGGGTGGAGAATATAGAATGATTTATTTTCGGTTCAAAGATCTCTTCAAAATGCAAATACATGGTAAAAGAAAGATCATATTCCCGGAAGCACATTAAATTAAAGATTAGAAATGCATATAAATTAGTTTGATAGAATAGCTTAACAAAACTAGATATAATAATATATAACTATCAAAAATTTTCCTTTTGTTCTTAGCCTTTAGTACCAACATTATTAGCGGCTGCAGCCTCGTCATCAGGTTCAACAACAACAACAAGTACCACGGGACCATCATCAACAATAACTAATGGTACATATTCTTCTCTATCATCTTCAATGGACTCATCAACATTGGTTACAGTTCCTAGTCAACTTCATTCATATGCATCTACAAAAATGAATAAAATATCCAGTCTTGTAGTTGATTCAACATCTCATTTACAAAAAATTGTTAATGTATCATCACCATCATCAATTAATGAATCAATAACAACGAACAGTAATAATAATAATATTACACAACCATTATCTCCTAATGATAATGTATATGATTCAAAAAAATAATCTTTTTTTTGTAAAATAAAAATATATAAATGAAATTTTTAGGTTCAATCAAATTCTTGTTCATCTCATTCACCTCAATCAACAAGTACAATAACACCAAATGGTTCATCATCATCATCATCATCAATAAATAGTTCTAATACAACACAAAAACGTTTACATGTATCAAATATTCCATTTCGTTTTCGAGATGATGATCTTAAAGCTATGTTTGAAGTAATCACAAAAAAGAAAAATAAAAGATTATTTTGAACTTTTTTTTTTGTTTTCTTCTATTTAGCAATTTGGTGAAATTATTGATACTGAAATTATTTTCAATGAACGTGGATCTAAAGTATGTCGAAAGAAGAAAAAAAAAATATATATAATTTGTTCGAATATTGACAGTAAACTAAAGTGATTTATATTCAATATAATCTATAATTATTAAATATTTCAAGCTAATTAAATTTTCTTTTCTATAGGAAATTCTAAGATTATCTTTTGTCGATTTTCATTTAAAAGAAAAATTATATTTTAAATTGAATTAATTTAATCTTATTGAAATAGAAATTCAGGATTTTATATGATGAATAAATGAATTATGAAATTAAGATTTTGTTTTTATATTTTTGCTTTTCATCTTTTACTTCATCATAGTTAAGTGCAAAAAAAGTCATAGCAAGAAACAACTTGACTTGTCAAGTGGAAGAAAAGAATAGAGATTTTTTGATTTTATTAACTAACTAATCTAATAAGAAAAAACTGACAAGATGATTTAAATAAAAGATAATAGCATTTCAGCTTTGAAAAGAGAAATTTCAGTTTTTTTTTCTATACAAATGTTATAGCAAAGTTTCTATCGTAGTGATTAAATATGAAAATCGAGAAAAATTTTATTGAATTCTTTTGTTTTTTTTTATTTTTTAAAGGGTTTCGGTTTTGTAACATTTGCATCTAGTGATGATGCTGATGCTGCTCGAGAAAAATTACATGGAGCTATTATTGAAGGACGTAAAATCGAGGTATGTATAGGAATCATTTTACTAATTAATTTTCTTGATTATGTTTGATAATTAAAAAACAAGAATATATCAAGAATAAAATCTAGCTCATATCTCTTCTTCTAGTTCTTTTTCTACTACTACTACGCGTGAATCAATATATATAGGAGGTAGAGATAATGATAAAAAAGGCAACCAACTATCACACTCTCTATTACTTTTTTTTTTTACTTCAAACAACTGTTTTCGTTTGCATGCCTGTTCGTGGCTGCTTGTTCGTCTTTTTCTACATTGATCGATTGTTTTCTAATTTAAATTAGACAGAAAATTGAAATAATTAAATCAACAAATAAATAAGAGAGCATGATAATATTCAACCATGAAATGCAAGTTTAACCTTTTTTATTGGCTATAGCCTTTAGAATTATTACTTAGTTCAATTTGTGTCTCTATATGTTGTTGTCTTTTTTTTTTATATTCCTTTTACCTATGTTCGAACTAAATTAGATTTAATGTATTTATTTAAAAAAAAAATCCGATTCTCAGCGCATGATGCATGGTTGTTCGTTCATTAAAACTAAAAAAAAAAATTAAGTGAACGATCATTAATGATAAGATGACACTCGCATGTAAAACCATGCACATTAAATATATATATATATATATATGTATACACAATTGGAAACGTACTCTTTTATATATTTGATTTGATGGCAAATGTTTCAAATATAAAAAAAAAAAAAAAAAGAAAGAAGTTTATATTTGTCGTAGTAGATCATGCACATATGTTTTCTTTAATACTTGACACATATCTATATGAATGGCTCGAAGATTTAAATCGAGCGAGATTTCTTTGTTTCTCTTTGCTTTTTGTCGGTGGATTGTTTGGCTCTAATTTTTTTTCTTTTTGTTCGTCTATTTCACAATTTAATTATATATGAAATTTTATATAATTAGGTTAATATGGCAACTGCACGATCACAACCAAAACTTAAACCAGTCTTAACAAATCCATATAGTTAGTTGAAATGATTTATTTAGAAAAAAGGAAATATTATTTTCTTTAGGTGTAATGATTAATACACGACAACGTCCGACATTAATCCCAGCTACACAAACTACAGGATTACGTACAGCAGCAGCAGCATTTACTACCGGTCTAGCATTACCCGGTGGATATACGTAAGTTGTGTAAAATTGCATAGCTAATAGCTTTTTTATGTAATCATAAAATTTAACGATCTTCATTTATTGAAGTCATTCAAACAAATAAAAATTTTTGTTTTCTTGAAGAATTTATCCTGATCAATTAACTACTTTAAGTGGTTTAACAACTTATCAAATAGCTGCTACTGCTCAACCACAACCAGGTGTTCGTTATATAACAACAACTACACCACATGGTCTTACAACGACTGGACAACCAACTGGAACTTATACATTTGGGTAATTTGAATTAGAAAATAAACAGAAAAAAAAAAGATTTGTTAACTGATTATTATTTTAGTGTTTTACCAATGCATAATGGTGTTAGTGCACCAACTGGATATTTTATAAATGGAGCACCAACAACGAATATAACTTCACCAACTACTCAATTTGGGTAAGATATTTTATGTTTAATTTATTAATATGATATTTTGTGTGTATTTGTGTTTGTGTGAGAATCTTATCCTTCGTTCTTAGTCCATTATCTCCCTCAGCAGCAGCAGATGGAACATCATTACCAGCATTTGGACCTATCTTTTCTTCTAATTTTACTCCGTTGGTATGCTCCATTCTTTTTCTCCTACACAAATCAGACTCGATATAAGCACTCTGTTCATAAAAGACAAAAAAAAAACAACAAAAATTGTTTAGCCGAGCATGATGCATGAGTTGCATGTCCAGTCAATGTCATTCTTATTATCTGCTGAGATTCTCTTGGCTTAATGCGTATTAATAATTACTTTCTTTCTTTTTTTTTACATGAAAATTCTTGTAGACATGCTTATCAAGAAACAGCATATATAACTGCAACACCAGCTGGAACTATCGGTCCTATTACCGTAAGTTAATTTTTAAATGAATAAAATTTTTTACAAGATGATAGATTTTGTTTTATAGGGTATGCGTAACAATGTTCGCTATACACCTTATTAGCCCATTGATGCCATATCATATTTTTTTCTCTCTCTCTTTATCGAACAGTACTAGTATCTACATACATCGATTGTTTGTTTTTTTTTTTCTTCTTCCTCTGTTATTTGAAAAGCTGTCGTTCTTCTTTATCTCATGTATATATATATATATATAAACGTGCTTCCTTTTTCTTCGTTGCACACAGTGAAAACTTTGTTTTCTGTAATCGATGCGTACTGATAATCAAAACATATTCAAAAAAACAAACAAACAAAAAAAAAACTATTATAAACCTTTTCTTTCTAATTGCTCAAGTTGTGCAATGTTTTCTTCTTTTCATTTATTCATACATGTGTGATGTTGCATTTATTCTTTATCATCGATCAAAAAAAAAAACAAAAAACAAAGAAAAACAGAAAACAAATCATGTGTGGTGCTATATTATGCTTTGTGTGTATGTGTGTATACCTTGTTTTGTTCTTTTATGTAAAAAAAAAAAAAAAAAGAAAATACAAATGAAGAAAAATCAAACCTTTATAAAAAAAAAACAAAATGTAAAAGAATCATTGCCGAATCGATGAAGATCTGTCTTTTTTTTTTCTTTTGTTGTTTTTTTTTGTTTTCTGCTGTTATTACTATTATTGATTTGCCTTTATCTTGTCGTTCTTTGAAAAATGATATTGGTAAATTAATGTCTTCTGATGGTTTTTCTTTTTGTTATCTGAACTTTTTTCTTCTCTCGTGCGATGATGATATTCGATTGTCTGAACATATATGATCATAAAGAACATTTTCTTTTTTTACATAAACATATATACTTGAAACAAACAAATGAATGGCTATAGCTCATTTTATTCAAAATGAAAAGAAAAAAGTCTTTAAAATAATTAAACGATAGACATTAGAGAACAGAAATAAAGAATTACAATTTGTATTTTAATTAGATTGTCACTATAAAAATATAGTTTTACAAAAAACAATGACATATTCTGAAAATGCTTGGAGTATTATTATTGCTTTTGTAGATTTATTTTATTCGTTTACAATTATATGATAGGTAATAAATCGAATGCAATAAAGATATCTTCATTAGTATTAGATACCAACGAATTGAACTCTGCCACTAGTTTCAAATTTCTCACTATTATAGAAATATCTTTTTATTAATAAAAAAAAACGATTGTATATTTTGATAGAATTTGAAAGTGTTTATCATGTTGTATAGCGTCAAAGGACGAAGCGAGTATGATATTTGACGACTCATTTATCCTATCTTATTAAAACTTGCTCGATCACTGTATTCAATTCCAGTGTAGCTAAAGCTAATGTCGAACGACAATTTAGTGCTGATGGTTTTGAAGGTCAACTCCAGATAAATCCATAAAAAGTAAACAACACATTACTTATGCATTCAGTAAAAGAAAAAGAAATAAATGATAGTTATTCATTTTCGGTCTCATTATATATTTTTTTGTTTTTTTGAATCTATTTACATTTATTAAATATACTTTATTTGATCTAATGTAATAAAAGAAATAATAATCGTTACATATGCTTAAAAAAATGCATAATAAAACACACGTTTTTATGCTAGATCCTTGACAAGGCAAGGCAGTAGCGGAATTTATTATTAGATTGTTTTAGATGGTGACAGAATCAATGATTATTCTATTGCAAAATCAATCTTTGATAGACAATCGTCTAAAACATACTAAAACTCTCTGTTGGATACCGGAGAAGTAGATGATAATAAACGAAATATCGATTTGTGAAACATCAGGATTTTTCCTTATTAGGGCTATTGAGAGTACGACTTGAATTCTATAGGTATCAGTGAACGTATGTGGATGAGAATCGTTTCATATATTTTCCAATGAAAATGTTCTTTTACGAAATATCATTTTTTTGTTGAGTACTGGAAATGAATATATCTATAAAAAAAAATGCATTTTCAATAGAAAATAAGTCATGTCTAAGTGCTCTATAGAAATTTCCTACTGTAACACGATCTAAAAGGAGCCTTGAAGTAAAGGGGAAACAATTTGAACTCCCCACAGATCGTGCAAACGTTGTTGATATACGTATATCAATAACATCTCGATATAACAGAAGAACTACTTCCTTATTGGATTTCTCAAAAATTAAGTAACAGAATACTGTGAAAATGTGTCTTAAAATAGATTGAATAAAACAATCTTCTTGTGATTATCAACAATATCTACATCGTGCTTCACATTTTTAAACCCAGAGGGATTGCACTAACCGCTTTCAATTATTATAATAGAATTGTATGTGAATATTTAATGTGCGTTTAAATAGCACAATTAGAAAAAAAAGTAATATGTCCGTGAAATTTTGACGCATGATATCTTTGCTTTATGAATGGTGTCAGTAGAGAGACATCGTTCTTTTCTAATTAAAATTTCTGATATTGCTTTCCAATAACCAAAACAATTCGTCCAGTATCACAATCGATAGATAAATTGAATAAAATTGTTAACGAACAAGACATGGTCAAATCAACCCTGATGTCTCGTCATGAACTAACTCTTCGGAACTCCTTGTTAAAAATAACTGATTTCGAAGAATAATATTGAACTATAATGGAAGAGTTGCATGTCGATGGATATCAATATAGATTCGAAAATGACAGAATTTTCCTAATAAATTTTAAACATTTGTTATTATTATTATTATTTCAGCTGCAAATTCTCACAAAGAACATCGTTTAAAAGATATTCTAATGTCATCTCTTCTACTCTTAATCGACAACAAAACATCAAGGTCACCTTCGATTAGAATAAATACATACTAATGAAATATAATCGATCATTGTCTCAATTTTTAACTATTCATTAATCAAATATAAGCATTTGACGTGTATTTTAAACGTCTAACTATGTTTGAAATATTTAATGATGACCTTTTGTCTTGGAAAGTCAAAAAAAAAATATTAGATAAGATTTAATTTTTAGAAAACATCATCTGATAAGCTATGCTTCCTTTTTCCTCAAACTTATCCTATTGACGACAGAATCTCTGCAGATTTCATATCGCTTCTCGGTCGAAACGATGTTCATTTGATGAATGCTAGAAAGTAATAGAAAAATCTAGAATGGTTTGATTTTCCAGGCCTTTATTCTTGGGATATCGAAATTATAGTAAACTTTTACACAAAACATCGTGGTTACCTTCTGGTCATGTGAAAAGTTTCGATTTCAAACTTTGCAAGAATAGAATTCTCAATGAGATTTGTACATTGTTTAAGTTTTAGCTTTTCTTGCATTTTCTTTACGAAGATATCAATTTACTTTTTCATATGAGAGAATTTCGAATATTGAATATTTCACGATAGGAGATACTAGAAAAGTTACAACTTGTTCAATGAACTAATCTCATTAAGAACTTTGTTCGTACAAAGTTTGAAGTCAAAAACTTTTTCGTGACCTGAGAAGACCATAGTTTTTTGTTGACAAAACCTGGTAAAACATCGATATCTCAAGAACGAAGGTCCAGATTTTTTTATTACTCTTTAGCACTCATCAAACAAACATCCTCTCGATCTGAAAGCAATTTGATATCTGGAGAGGTTTTCTCATAATGGCAAATTTTCAATAGATGTCGCTCAACAACAGATGACTGTCATATGAAATCTATTTTTGAAAAACTTCAATAATTTGTTTTTTTCTTTTATCGATTTTATGTTTAGCAAAAATTGTTATTTGAGATTAAATTTATCATGCACTTTGACAATTTATTCTTCCCTATAAAGGTTTTGTAATCGTTTCTGATTGACTGATTTATTAATCTCTTTCTTTCGTTCTAGTTCAATAATTTATTCAGTTTAATCATTCATCATATAGAATTTTTGGTGTTTTTTTTTCTTTTCTAATAATGACAAGTACACCTGGTCGAAGTCCAGGTTCTTTTCGTGGTTATACAAATGAACAAAAAACTTTACGGTCTAAACTTGATTTAATTATTAAATGGGGACGTGATTTAAAAAGTAATATTATGAAACAATCATGTAAAGCTTTACAAATACATAATACTAATACACGTGAAACAATCGATCAAATTCATGATGATTTAGATGATTATAAACGTAAATTAGATCGTGAACTTGGTCTTATTCATGATATATGTGATGCATTAGTAATAGATAATCAATTAACAAATGGTGATGAAGAAAATCTTCATGATGAAATTCTTGAAGCATTACGTCGTTCACCAACATATACATCACTTGAACAACATATATTTGATGATCAACGACCACGTATTCATGTTAAACGACGTTCAAGAATTCATCCATTATAAAGAAAATGAATAAAATAAACTTTATATCATTTATCTATAGACATCAGCTGTACCATCATCATCTCAACAACAAAATACGGAAGATGATAATAGTCAAATTATTGATGATAGTGATGATGAAATTATTGCTTTAAGTGATGACGATACTCCAGGACGGCCGAATAGTTCACCGAAAAAAGTTATATGGACTTCATCAGATATTCAAATAACAAGTGGTAATTCTCAGTCACAATCATTACATAATCCTTATCGTATTGGTATTGCTGATCCAAGTATACGATCAATATTTTTACCACCACCAAATTCTCAAACAATGTCAACATCAAGTGGAGGAAGTAAACGTTCTCAAGGTTCTAATCGAAAAATTTCACCAACAAAACGAACGACTGGAACTAAATAAGCACTATTATTATTTTGTAATTATTCTTCGTATTCCGATATTTAAAAGATTAGTTTTTTTTTGTTTTGTTTTTGTAAAACAAGTTATTCTTCTCAGGTTCATTTCATTAACTTTTGTTTATATCACATGTTTTTTTTTTTGACAAATAGAGCTTATGCATTAGTCGGTATTGCTTAAAATAGTGAGAATAAATTATGACAACTATAAATGATTGTATGTATTGATGGATTAAGCTAGTATGAAATGAAATTTAGTTGAATACTTGGATCGGGTACCCAATGCAGAGCATAAGTTTGGATACCGGACATGAAAACAAGTGCCGGTTCAGATTCCGGACATGATCTCATACTCGGATCTTACTCGGCAATTAGTGAGATTTCGATGTTTGAAAATATTTTTACTTTTTCAAACTTCTAATTTAAAATAGAAGCAGTAACTGAATACATACAGAGGAAAATATATTATCGTGATGAAAAAAGCATTTATATACGGCATGATCAAGCGTTACGGAATTTCATTCTTTTTCTGAAAATCGGTTTGAACCAAGATGGAAACAAAAAAGCTAAAAACGACCAGATATTCATCACCAGCATTCGGTTCTACATCAAATGTTATATTTTTCAATAGAATCCAACGAAAAAAAATTCTTCAATCGGAAAAAAATAAAAGTTGAAGTTCTTTTTTTTTATTAACTAACTACTTCATTTTGTTCAGAATTCGATACCAATTTCAAATATGTGCAAAATTGTGAACAAAAACAATGCAAAACGTTTAATGGTCTAAAAATATCACAAAATTCAGATATTAATAAAGTTCCGTAATGCAATATTTCTAGAAAACGAAGACGAATGTTAAATCAACCTGTGCTCAAAAATTAGCAATATAAGCGAGTTTTGTTACAGAATCTCATCAAAAATAGACAGTTGTTGAACGCATTATTTTGGTTTGTAGACATCTAACATTTGTACGATCCTTGTTTGATAATGTATTCCACTATCATCTTTTATATAAATTTTCGCGTTGTCCATTCAAAGATAGATTTCCCATGTCCAGATTACTCAATGCTGCTCACGAATAGAAAAGCGTCTATTTCAAATACTATTAATCGTTCTACTTTAAATGGTCGATTCAGCTTTCTTCACTTTGAAGTTCTAATTCTGTCCATGTATGGGTGATCGATAGTTGATCATGTCATCTATGTATCCAAAATGATGACGTTCGTCATCAACAACGAGCAAATGTATACTTGGCGAAATCGATCGAGTTTTAGAAACTGCAAGACTGAGCACCACTGTCAACTTTTGATCTCATGAGATCATATATTAATAACTAAGAAAGAAGTATTCATAGCTCAAAATTATAAAAAATACATTAATAAAACTACTTTGAAGTATTTCAATAAAGAATTAAAATCTTGCACGAGTTATAAGAATAGCAAGACACATTATTTTTTTCGATGAATTCTTCACACTATTATGTCTAAGCTTAAATTTTCAACCAAAACTAGCTAGACTTTATTGAAAAAAAATCTGCAAACATGTTTAATGTAGTCTTATGTAGATGTAATCAAAATTCGCTGTAATACTTAATTTGTTCGTTTCCGAACGATATTCTCATATGTAATGGATGTTGATAAACACTTAACTATCATTGAAGAATTCAAATTGAATAAGAAATCCTAGCAGGCTAAGCATTACAACGAATATTGGTTTTATTGATACAAGAGTACATAAGATATGTTTCCAGTTTTTTCTGTTCAATAAGTTCTTGGTATTTATGGTTGAAACTTTAAGTAATAAGGTATGTGTCTATATTAGAAAGAGAAGATCAAACGACCATAGCGTAAAGATTTTCATCAAAAAGAAATAATTACGTATTTTGTTATTTTTATAACTCATGCAACTTTATAGTTCCTAATTGAAGTATTTCAAAGCAGTTTTATGAATGTGTTCTTTATAATTTTGAGCTATGAATATTTTGTTCGTAATTATTAAAAACCTATCTCATTTGATCAAAAGATGACCGACATGTTCAATTATTTTCTTCGATAAAATGGCGTTTGAATCACCAAGTACATTAAATTAATACGAAAGTAAATTTTAAAAAACAAATCTTCAAAATATTGTTAAAAATCTACGGAAGCTGATATGTTCTGAATTCATATTACAATAGTTAAAAGATATATAATGTAACACTGCTCAATCCGATATAAAAAATTCTATTCGACAAATATAATTTCTTTTATGTTTAGTTAAAAATAACTCTATGGAATGAAAAGGGAAAATAGTGTGATGATGCTTTTATGCTCAATGAGACATCTCAGAAATATCTTTTCTTTCTCTCTCTCTATATATATAAATGATTATCTACTAATAATACATTTTCCTACATGAAAAGGAAATGGTAAAATTATAACATGCAACAACGCGCAGGAAAAAGAGATTCAAAGATGCCAGTTACGACCTATCGAGTAGTGAATGTGTTCAAATCTTCTACTCATCAAAAAGGGACTATTTCCGTAAAAATTATCGAAATTAAGAGAAATACAGGCGAGCATATTTTGAGGTCGTATTCTGTTTATGTTTGTCTGATCGTATATCCCAGAATTCTCCGAGACGCTTCATTTTAGAAAATTGCTTTTTTGTTCGTTTATAAAAAGCATGTGACATTGTAGTACCTGTCAGAACCCGTTTTATGAATTAAGCTCTTTAATAATTGGTTTGTTGAGTATCTCCTGAAAACGTTATGTTATAGACCTGAAAATTTCATGCAATTTGAATGTATTTCGTCCAAGATCAATTTTTGAGTGCAAGGAGTTTTGTGAGAGATTTGAAAACTTATGGTTCATCATGCTTTAGGAGATTAATGCATTTTGATAATGATATTAGAAGTTGAGAAAACTATCAAATATCATTTTCTAATAGTTTCTACGTGTATTTAATATGTAACTTTAAGTGAAATAAATGTTTAGAGAAGTGAAACTATAGATTGACAAAATCAAAGTGTTAATTTTGTTATTTCTTCCACCTTTATCGCTCTAATCTTATTTGTATTTCATTTTTCTCATGCTGCACTTTGATTTCTATAATAATGTCTTGCGTGGATTTTAATTGTCTTATTAACTAAAAAAGTGTTGCCTACAATTTGAAAATAAGGTCATAAAGACGATAGAAGATAGTGAGTGTTAATCGATACTTTGTTATAGATGGTAGCTGATCAACTAAAGTTTATTCTGTGTTAGTAGTTTTTTTTTAATTAGAATAACTTTAGTTCTTTTTCTCTTCTTTATATATGGTTAGATAAACCATGACGAGTTGATCAAGAATTTGTGTGTTTTCAATTTTTTGAAATGATTTTTTAGGGAAACAATTACAGTTTTTTCTGATGATTGACTTTTTTTTTGTTGACACAACGTCAATTTTTGGTAACCGACAAATTATCAATGTTTTGTGTTTTCTTCAATTTTTAAAACTGTTTGTTTCAGATTTAGCATGAAAAACTGAATCCAGAAAACTCATTTTGAAATTTAAAAGAAATGAAAAAATTGATCTGTTTTTCAGAAAATGTAGGTCCTCCTAAAAAACTGAAATTTTTCCCCTAAAAAATCATTCGAAAAAATTGAAAACGCACGTATACTTGATCAACTTCCATCTAACGATATCAAAGAAAAAGAAAAGAACAAAAAAAATTTCTTTTTTAATTTTTCGTTTGTGGCATACTTAAAGGACAATTTATATGAAATATTGCATTCTTCAATTCAAGTTTGATGAATTGTTAACATATCATTAGTTTTGACAAGTTTTTCATACATTACCGAAGTCAAAATAGCTTTTAACTTTGGTAAATGATCATAAAATGCTCCTGCTTGCAACAACGCAGCTCCTACGCTAAACATTTCATGTCTAAATTCTTTTTCTTTTATTTTCTTTGAAACAACGTGTTTACTCGAAGTTCCGGCAATTAAATTTAAATAAGCAAGAAAGAAAAAGGTAAATCTCAATGGTTGCTTACTTCGTTAAAATTTATCGGGTTCACAATAAATTAGTTTCATAGAAAACTATTATTTAAAAACTTGAGATTTTGATAGCTAACTATGACAGTAGCAATAATACTAAATTTTAAGATATTGCAGATATGACGGAATGAATTTTAGCAGAGTGTCTACAATAAAATGAAATTGATGTGGTGAGAAGGTGAAGAACGTGATAAAAAATATTAATTGCAACTCGATAATTCGAATACTTTTTATCAAAACAGTTCAGTTAATATTAGTATATTACGTATGAAAATATACATGAGAAGTAATTAGTGAGCAAAATGTACTGAGACAAATGTTCGAGAAAAGTTTTAGGAAATGACAAGAAATTTAGTTCATTTAATTATTATTATTTTCGCTTAAATTCTTCTTTTCAATAAAGAAGTCAGTCGAATGATTGCTTTACAACATTCTTTAATAGATTTAACATTATGAATTATGTCTATAATCAATGAATAAAATATAAATTTGCATTATATATTGTTTTTCAAATCACTTGAAGTCTAGTTGTCATACATAATTGTTCTAGATTATTAGTAACATTTTTCTCTCATCACGAATTATATATTGATAATAACGTATAAATTCGTTAATCGATTGATGTAACCAGTATAAGTTCAAGTAAGTTTTATCATGTTTCAAATTGGAATCCAGATTTTCTATAAAAAAAAAAGAATCTAGGCTTTACTATATTAACTTAAAAAGTCACGCTTCATTCTATATCATTAAACTTTTGGATAAACGCATCCATTTCCATTTGTGATAAATAACTGTCATTAGACAAACGCTTCAGATAATTCTTTATTATATATTTTTATTTTTTTGCACGCAATATTTTAGAAGAAAAAAGATAGCACTTTATTTAATGCATTTTTATCGACTAAGATTTTTCAGATTTCTATTCTTGGTATGATAAGATGCCTAACAACAATATCAGTTCAACCACTAATATTGGTTATCCGTATTCTGTTGATTTAATACCACCTATTGTAAAATTTTGGCTTTATCT